>KN882911.1:207484-223179 GCA_000934455.1 Apostichopus parvimensis
GAATAAACCTTCTGCCTAAGTGAGAAAATTAACATACAAAGTCTCTGTATTAATTCTTCTACTGTTGCCGGTTTGTTTCTATAGGCTTTCTAAAATCATTTGGAAATAACAATTAGGTATCTCAATTGTCATACCATATGTTTAGAAACAGTCTTCATTTTGTTTGTGTTTTTTGGCAATAAAAATTCACATCACACAGAACTAAAAAAAAAACCAAAAAATAACATTAAAAAAATTAATTAAAGAAAAAAGTTGCCTCAGTTGAAAAAAATTAAAGCAAACAATTTGGCAATGTTTCACAGAACTTCATTAATTTCTTCATTTTCCACGCAATTACTGACTAAATTTATTCTCAATCCCCTTCTCCCCAACTCCCAAAGTGGTACTGAAATAAGTACCCGCTGTCGGTACAGCTTACAACATATAATAAGAGGCCGTCAATTTTATCTGTTACGTTTTAGCATTTCACCTTTATATATTGTCTCCCCTGTTAAGTATAATTTTGAACTATAAATGTCTCCAAGTTCTCAGTGGGCAAAAGAAAACCATAGTCCTAATAAATAAAAAAATTCTTGCTTCTGATTAAAACAGGAAACCTTATGAATATACCACAACACTTTTGATTCGGTTCATGCATATTAAATTATTATGATGGATAAAATATAACTTGGATTGCTAACTGATAACAAAAGCCTGCTTGTCCAACAACCAAAAACGAAAAAATTATAAAAAATTATACAACTTAAGGTAAGTATTGTAACCTAAGCGCAGCACATTTCAGATCCAAATTAAATGATTTATTAGCAGAGTAAAGTGTCAAGGGCCGCAGTCAACCCGTAAAAAATATTCACATCTTAATTCAAACCAAGGAACCGATGCAATGCGATGAATAACCGTCGTTACATTTGTAAAAACTAGAACTTTTTGAGACAAAAGGTTTTTCTTGAAAATTATAATAGATCAACTTGGAAATGCTTCAATTTAAGGAAACTTTTCAAATATATTGGATGAAACTTAGAAGAGAAAAGTTAGTTTGGTTTACAGTGCTTTACCTAAACAGTTAGAATGTTAAACTTGATTAAATGTCAGCTATTAACAATTAGTTTTTCTTCTATAAATCATTAAGCTACAAAAACAAACCAGTAAATAAGCATTCAAAAGGACAGAGGATTTTAAATTTAAACATTTTATCAAAAACTTATCAAAACTTTCTTAACCTTTTAATCTTTGAAAAATAAAAAGTACTTGGGATGTTTTAAACCCTAACGATATTCAGTCACACTTTTGACCCTACAAAGTGACCTTACAGAATGTCTGATGTAATAGCAATCAAAACAGTGATGCTAACAAAATTATAACGTTTTTTGTTGTTGTATACATCATTCCCCAACTCAACTTAGTCCTCTGAAGATTTGATGATGAAACTTCTCTTATTCTGGGAAACTTGTTAGAAAGACACACTTTTAAAATACTGCTCGAGACTAAGACCACCTCTTACAGGGATTCCATTCCTTACACTACCTTTTTGTTGTGTGAGTATGAAAAAAAAATTAAAATCAAAGACCTAGCAAGACTTAACCTGGTCCACGAGTCTCGTAATAAATCAAAACAGTCGATGCCTATCTGTAAATCTGTTGCAACCCCTCTTCCCCTCTCCCCTACCCCCACACCTTCCATCCTTGTTAGGAATTACAACACTTCCATCTGTGTCAGGAAACACAGCACCAGACGCAAGATTGATTGATAAGCAAAAACCTTCATATATTATCCGTATAACACAAACACACCCACTCTCTCATCATCGTTAATTCATCGTTAATTAAAATTAGTTCCTCACATTGTTAGCATTCTAAAAATAGATCCAAGGTCAATATACAAAACGAGAACAAAAGACAATTAAATTAAAAGAAAGAATACACAAGATTATTTATTTAACCAATTGTCAAAAACACAATGGTGTTATGAATCTTTACAGAGATTGAAATATGACTCCGACGTGACATGCCTCCCTACATTCGACTAAAACTATTCTTTCCGAGGGATATAAGAACAAAGAGATTATTATTGACAAATCACCTCTAAACAGACAAAAAAATTAAAATAAGCTAGGCTGTTCTTTCCTACATATCTGATTTAAAATACAATTATCTAAATAATTATTCTTTTACAACTGAGTACATTTGGTTTATATCATTTCCAAATAGACATGCAATCAATGATGTGGTTAGTTACTGAATTTACTGTTTACTGTGGTAGAACGTACTTAATACTGCAAATACATAATCCTTACCTTTCTATATTTGGTTCTGATTCCAGCTTCCATTCCCTGATGCTTCAAAACAGCTCTAAAACAGTCCAAAATTATTTTTGGTTGTCCTAGCAACCACCACCTCTTTTATTACAATAAAATAACCATAGCAATTCTGGCAACCTTAAACAAAATTCCTGTGTGTCGCATGGATAACAACGATACTAGCAAACGTTTCCTTCGGACAAATCAAGAATCTGGACTAAACGGAACTAAATCCTCTCTACCTCTTTATGTTTCTCAACATGAATGAATAAACCTTCTGCCTAAGTGAGAAAATTAACATACAAAGTCTCTGTATTAATTCTTCTACTGTTGCCGGTTTGTTTCTATAGGCTTTCTAAAAGCATTTGGAAATAACAATTAGGTATCTAAATTGTCATACCATTTGTTTAGAAACAGTCTTCATTTTGTTTGTGTTTTTTGGCAATAAAAATTCACATCACACAGAACTAAAATTAATTAAAAAAAAAAGTTGCCTCAGTTGAAAAAAAATTAAAGCAAACAATTTGGCAATGTTTCACAGAACTTCATTAATTTCTTCATTTTCCACACAATAACTGACTAAATTTATTCTCAATCCCCTTCTCCCCAACTCCCAAAGTGGTACTGAAATAAGTACCCGCTGTCGGTACAGCTTACAACATATATTAAGAGGCCATCAATTTTATCTGTTACGTTTTAGCATTTCACCTTTATATATTGTCTCCCCTGTTAAGTATAATTTTGAACTATAAATGTCTCCAAGTTCTCAGGGGGCAAAACAAAACCATAGTCCTAATAAATAAAAAAATTCTTGCTTCTGATTAAAACAGGAAACCTTATGAATATACCACAACACTTTTGATTCGGTTCATGCATATTAAATTATTATGATGGATAAAATATAACTTGGATTGCTAACTGATAACAAAAGCCTGCTTGTCCAACAACCAAAAACGAAAAAATTATAAAAAATTATACAACTTAAGGTAAGTATTGTAACCTAAGCGCAGCACATTTCAGATCCAAATTAAATGATTTATTAGCAGAGTAAAGTGTCAAGGGCCGCAGTCAACCCGTAAAAAATATTCACATCTTAATTCAAACCAAGGAACCGATGCAATGCGATGAATAACCGTCGTTACATTTGTAAAAACTAGAACTTTTTGAGACAAAAGGTTTTTCTTGAAAATTATAATAGATCAACTTGGAAATGCTTCAATTTAAGGAAACTTTTCAAATATATTGGATGAAACTTAGAAGAGAAAAGTTAGTTTGGTTTACAGTGCTTTACCTAAACAGTTAGAATGTTAAACTTGATTAAATGTCAGCTATTAACAATTAGTTTTTCTTCTATAAATCATTAAGCTACAAAAACAAACCAGTAAATAAGCATTCAAAAGGACAGAGGATTTTAAATTTAAACATTTTATCAAAAACTTATCAAAACTTTCTTAACCTTTTAATCTTTGAAAAATAAAAAGTACTTGGGATGTTTTAAACCCTAACGATATTCAGTCACACTTTTGACCCTACAAAGTGACCTTACAGAATGTCTGATGTAATAGCAATCAAAACAGTGATGCTAACAAAATTATAACGTTTTTTGTTGTTGTATACATCATTCCCCAACTCAACTTAGTCCTCTGAAGATTTGATGATGAAACTTCTCTTATTCTGGGAAACTTGTTAGAAAGACACACTTTTAAAATACTGCTCGAGACTAAGACCACCTCTTACAGGGATTCCTTACACTACCTTTTTGTTGTGTGAGTATGAAAAAAAAATTAAAATCAAAGACCTAGCAAGACTTAACCTGGTCCACGAGTCTCGTAATAAATCAAAACAGTCGATGCCTATCTGTAAATCTGTTGCAACCCCTCTTCCCCTCTCCCCTACCCCCACACCTTCCATCCTTGTTAGGAATTACAACACTTCCATCCGTGTCAGGAAACACAGCACCAGACGCAAGATTGATTGATAAGCAAAAACCTTCATATATTATCCGTATAACACAAACACACCCACTCTCTCATCATCGTTAATTCATCGTTAATTAAAATTAGTTCCTCACATTGTTAGCATTCTAAAAATAGATCCAAGGTCAATATACAAAACGAGAACAAAAGACAATTAAATTAAAAGAAAGAATACACAAGATTATTTATTTAACCAAATGTCAAAAACACAATGGTGTTATGAATCTTTACAGAGATTGAAATATGACTCCGACGTGACATGCCTCCCTACATTCGACTAAAACTATTCTTTCCGAGGGATATAAGAACAAAGAGATTATTATTGACAAATCACCTCTAAACAGACAAAAAAATTAAAATAAGCTAGGCTGTTCTTTCCTACATATCTGATTTAAAATACAATTATCTAAATAATTATTCTTTTACAACTGAGTACATTTGGTTTATATCATTTCCAAATAGACATGCAATCAATGATGTGGTTAGTTACTGAATTTACTGTTTACTGTGGTAGAACGTACTTAATACTGCAAATACATAATCCTTACCTACAGGGTATTCTTAGTCTAAATCAGAATAAATCATAAATAAAAATGAAAGCAATACATCAACATTTGGCTTAGCATTTGGGGGGGGAAAAGATACTTTTAGAAAGGATAAAATAAAAAATTCAGCTACACATGGATTAAAATGTTTTGTACTAATATGTTCAAAGAGGGGGGGTGGGGGAAACAGCAGTTAAAACGGAATGGAGGCATTGGTCCGATTTGTGACCTTCTGGTGACACGACGGGCACTCTGTTTGCAATGGGGCACAGGAAGGGCAGAAGACGACGTGGTGACAGGGAAGAATGGCAACACTACGCTCATAGTTCTTACACACTTGACATAAAAGAAACTCCCGTATGTTTAACACCTGTGGAAGAGAGAAAAGTATCGATAAGCCCTTACAAAATGAATCAATGCAACAAATAATTAAGCAAGGGAGGGAGGAAAAACTGGGTACTTTCATAAAAAAGTATGATAACATATGATTTTAATTGCAAAATTCTATTATCTAGAAAACATACACTCTTTCCGGAAATGTTTTATGTTAGAGAGTCACATTTTGCATTCCACACCTAAGAGATATTCATTCATCCTGTAGGATAATATTTCGTTGAACCTAGTTGAAGGATGCCTGGGCCAGTTTTAAGACCCAGTCTGCTCCTGCATTCGTTTGAAGGCTATATGATACATAGTAATGACAAGCCAGAGATACTGAATTAACCTGAAAATTACAGCATTTATGTCAACTTTTCTTTTAACCTGTCTTGTAGCTATATCACATATGCTTTCCATGACTGCAGAATAACTTCATTGTAGATTTCAAGAACATGTCAAGATGAAAGGAATAAAGCCTTCAGAAGCCTATATTGACTATATATAGACTAAATTGACTATATATGGACTATATATTGACTATATATTGAATATATATACTAACTATATATTGACTATTTATGGACTATATATGGACTATATTGACTATATATGGACTATCTATTGACTATATATTGAATATATATACTAACTATATATTGACTATTTATGGACTATATATGGACTATATTGACTATATATGGACTATATATTGACTATATATTGAATATATATATACTAACTATATATTGACTATTTATGGACTATATATTGACTATATTTTATAAAGTGATACATACTACAAATCAAACAGAAAGCAATGCTCTTATTAACCAGCAACAAAGAAAATATTAAAGATTCTCACCTTATCAAGTCTATCTAAGTCCATCCTCAATTGCATTTGCATTTGTCTAAGTTTGATGATTGGTAAACTATTCAACTCTGAGACCTTGTGTAGAATGTGTAAATGAGAGCCTTCGGTTAGACCATCCACCTCCTGCTTCAGGGCCTTACACTCTTGAAGAGCCTGCAAATAGACAAAATAACAAATTTATGTATTATTATAATTGTAAATGTAGATCAAATGATATTGATAATTATATTTCCAATTTCGATTCCTCCATCGCATTATTGGAACAAACCACTACCGCCATAAAATTGATAACCTGCTATGTCACTTTTGTGGTCGCTATGACGAGACCCTGTTATATCTGTTTGGGATTGCCCTATTATATTGAACCTCATTTTAGATGTATATATATTTCTGATGAGCAGTTAAAAGACTCATTTAGTAATTGCACTATACTGTTTAGTTAATTACGTTGCATCATTGTTTTTGTATGTAGTTATCATTACCTGTAAAAGGTTTTTGACCTTATTGTATTCAAATATGTTCGAATTGGCACAAGAATGTTACCAATAAAGATATCAAGCGTGGTAAAAAAAAACATAAAAAATGCTATTGTCATTCTACATCAAAACTTTTAACATCACTTTGAAATTTGTTTACCACCGTGAGAAATTCATTCTTACAAGCATTCTTTGAGGCTAATGATCATCAATTTCCTGAAAATGTAACAATGCAACTGAGTATTATTAACTGTGACATTCTCAAAGAATTTTTTTCATCAAATGAATATTACTTGGCAAGAAGATAGATGACTTATGATAAGAATAAATATTAGAATTTTTTTGCTTCTGCTCAGAGGCTTTTGTCATATTATACGAATGACATGGAGAACTAAATCAGAATTCCGAATGCCGGAAAATTAGACCAGCTAAGCTTGTGATACAGCTATGCTGGTTGGTGGCAGTCTGCATGAAAACGGTCACTCAGACTAACTGACCAGAACCAATCAGAAATTGATATCTCTCTGACCAGCACCCACTGATTGCCACAACCGGTACTTAATGTTCAACACTAGTGGAGATTTTAAGACGTTTTTTACTACCAAAGTTTGACCAAAGTTGGCCAGGAAAAGTTGAAAATAAGTGGGATAAGCTCTCAACTTGTCCAGGATATGTGCCCCAGTCAAGGTCATTGAGGGTTACATTGTCATGAGATACTTACAACAAATAGCATTAAGATAATGTTTAACCAAACTAATGCACACAAGCATGTCACAAACATCTTACCACTTTCAGGCCTTAACAAGAAGTAAATGATCTGATGAGCACTCTGGTCCAGCAACTGAAGAATCAGTTGACTCATGATGGGGGAGAGGGGGGGGGGGGATTGGCAAAGGGATAAAAGGGGTACCAGAAAGGTCTCACTTACTTCTTCTTTAGATTGTAATGAAGCTTGTTTCTCCTGAGCTAAGATTTCTGCTTTCTTCGCCCAGTCGGTTGCCTCTTGTTTCCAAGCATCGCAGGCCTGACGAATAAATTAAAAATGGCATTCGCTTACAAAAAGACCTGCTATATCCTCTTCTTTCTAAACATACAAATTTTTCATCAGAGACGAAACACGGTTAAAGAGTTTTTGACTCTTTGTTGCTTTTAAAAACATGTAATCTTCCTGGGGTAACTTCAAAATAACAATGAGTCCTTTTTTGTGTCTTGTGGCAGCACTATGTAGAGTTTTCATTACGCAAATGGCGGTCTATATTCGTTTCATCTTTGGTTTTTACAAGACAGAGTTCTATTAACTGTAAATTGGACGGCCACCCAAAGTGAAGTGCAAGTTAGAAGCCATTCAGCTTCTACCACATGCACAAGTGGTTGCTTAGCATTTGTAAAACAGCTGCCTTCCAGGTCACTTAATATTAATAACTATTATAATTATTATAAACTATTCAACATGTTTAAAAAGAGAGTGATGTGTGAAATGTAATGCATTCTCCTGCCTTAAGAAAGTCATAGTTTATATGCCAATCGGGTATGTGGGTGACAAGCACAGGATTGCATAACCCATTTCAACTGCTTGTGATGTCGTCTGGTACGTACAACAAATGTGCAGAGTTCCTTGAGGGTTTTATATCATTGAGACTATTCCTTTGAGGTTTCGACTGTTTGGGAACAATCTTCAAGTCAGCTTGTTCATAATATAATAAGTAGTTCTGCTTGATGTGGGACATTGAAGTAAGCCCCTGATATGTAAATGAAATCGGCAGAGTACCTTTCAAGATTTAAATCATTGAGAATGCCGTTTGAATTAATCAATTCATTTATAATGCAGACTAAGAATTTCTGAAGACATCTACTGGCTTTGGCTTGTGGGATCAACCCAACAATATTTGCTGATAATAAGCACTAATGCAGCACTCATAATTGGCATGGAATTCATACTGATTTTTTGACCGTTTCATCGCTACCCAACTTATCATGTGTTTATATTATTTGTGTCTGCTGACAGAAAAAGGCCAGTTTTCTATTTTTATTCTCCTACTGGCAAACAGCAAATACTTCTGGCATTTAGCCAGTTAATGGCCTGTATTTTTTTGGGCCCTGTGAGTGTAACCAGTTCTTATTCTTAAAGGGGATCAATGAAGTATAGCACGTTAGTCAAATGAACTGGCTCCCTCCAGGTTTTAATCTGTGATATAACGCTCGAGCTGTTACCTGTTTGGCTTGGTTCCAAGATTCCTCCCAGGTCTGTAGTTTATTACGTAGTGTCGAAACCTCTTCCTGTAACTTATGATGGTCTCCATCGGGGCCTGGGTTAGAACTTCTACCCGGTGACATGAGATTATGTTGGCTTCTAGTGGGTCCACTACTGGGGGACCCAGGGGGTTGGGATAGAGGATCCATCATGGATGCTAGAAGTAGTGAAGAAGTGTGTGGTGTGGTATTGGGTCGGCTCATGAACGCCGCAGCAGCCTGGAGGACAAAATCATTTAAAATAGGCTGAATTCGGGGTAAAAGTGTGCTTTGATGTATGGTGAGGTGTCTTCTGGGTCTTTGCGGAGGATGTAATCTTGATATATAAAATGTGTATCATATATATAAAATATAAAATGCACATCAGTGCTTTCGTTGCTGAGTTGACTTTTGCAAGGTGACTTGAACCACTCTTATCATGGGTCACACAACACGAAGGAGAACCAATCAGTAACAGACATTAACCCAATCAAAGATCTTGAAAATTGTGAAGCTTGTCAGCAACTTCAATTTCATTCCATCGGAAGAGAATCAATACCAAAGACCTTGGTCTGCTTCAATATGTACGAAGCTGGTGTTCTAATTCACCAAACTTACACATCTCTCTTACGGTGTACATATCGGTCTTTCTTTGTTTTTTCGCTACATTTTCCAAACATCCAAATTTGCAGTTAAGACAACCAAAGCGACAGCGAGAAAAAAAAAATCCTTAAACATGCGTAGTTTCATTTCCTTTTTTACAACCATTTTACAGCTTGAAGTGAACACCCACTGCTACTTAATGTTACAATTTTGATAGTTTTGTTTAGGACAATTTTAGCGAAATTACTCAATCAACGGTGAAGATGAACTTAAACAGTGAGAGAAAGGTTTCATTTATCTTCAAGAACCATACAGAATATGTACATACAGCTCAGTGTCAGCAAACAAAAATCATATTACACAGTCCAAATAAAAATAAAGATCTCTCAAAGAAAAATGGATAAAAACAAATACATCAGAGACTTAACAATACTCTACATTTTTTTTTTTTATCCTTGCATCAAAACCGACAAACTACGACAAAGCAGACCATTTTTTCCCCCTCTGCTGCACTGGTGAAACGGCAAAAAACCTCTTGCAACTCTCCTCAAAAATGTTGAAAACACTGACATATTGAGAATTGTTTTAAAAATTTTTTGATACATCTTTATACTGGTAAGCATGGTGTAATTATGCACCAATGTTTGTTAAGACAAAACGGTGTCTCACCTGTTCAATTTGTTGTTGTTGTTGTTTCTGCTGTTGTATATGTTGAGGGACAAATGGAGGAGGAAGCTGTGAGAGGGGAGAGACAGGAGATTCTGCCATGGAGGACTTGTGATTCATCCCACCTATGCTGCTGCCATCACGAGGAATGTTGACAGGAGCTGTGGTTGCTGGTATACCTAGACCTACTATAATGAAACACACACACAAACAAAAGAAGAAGAAACACTCATTTTTAAGAAAAAAAGACAAGATAGGCCAGAGGATATGCTTTTACAGAATGAAATTTATCCAAAGCATGATATTTTTGCACAGCAAACCTTTTATAGTCAAGATTCAGGGGCCTTGTACAAGTTGGCCCAATACCATGGAAAGTTTCAAGGGAAGTGTAAGCCATGAGCACTGATGGTGACTCATTCCGATTGAATCGTGAATGGTCATGGATTTATGCCACTTTCGTATCCTTTGCCCAGAAATATTTCATGAACCAAAGAAGGTTAAGGGGAAGATTTCCTGTTATGGCGGCTACACGTTGCAAATCTCCCGTGAGAGATACGAAACTGTTTTCATAATTTGACACTAACTCACTGAATGCAATATTATTGATAAATCCAGTTAGTTGCAAAGGCATGGTTCCTTTAATCAAGCATTAAGGCAAGTCATTGATTTGCAATCAGCATTAGCAACTTATTAAAGGGCCGCCACATCTCAACAATACGATTAACCGGACTGATTTCCCTCTATCTGTGAAAGAAATTACTTCCACTGTGAATTTCCCTTCATATACCATGTACATTACACAAACACCTGTAAACCGAAATCTTGTCAAAGAGATGTTGAGATTTAAGAAATTGATTTCAATCTACTGGTAAAAAAATTATACTACTTTAGCAAATCATTGTTAGTAAAACAAGCCATAAGATCAGGATTGTCCAAACCAGTATGATAATTAATCACATGGGAGTAAAAAAAAAGCATCCAGGGAAGGTTTTCCATCTTCATAAAAGTTTCCCTTTACACTTTTGTTTTGCATTAACTTGACAGCATGTTTGATAACAAACTACCTTTTACCGAGATGAAGCCTGGTCTAATTAAACCAAAGGGAATAAAGTCAATAAAACAGGCATAGTACAGGCACATATTGTGCAGGTTGTCTTCCTCTTCGACATTTGTTTTGTCTGAGTTATAATGACAAACATTTTGTTAACGACATCATCAATCTAATAATACCGCTCCTATTTCAGCGTTGACTACATGTCTCTATGTAGTAATATAGTAATATTTATCTGCCATATATTTTTTCTTCCATAATTTGAGATGGTAGGTTCTTCCAAGCGAGTTTTAAAGGCCAAATTTTGTTCTTTAATGGTATTAACAGAGCGTATAAAAAAAAAGAAAATGAAAATAAAATAAAGTAAAACTGTTAGCAAACTGCTTATCCACTAGAGCGCCTGTGTAGGAGAATACAGACAGGTTAAACCTGTCTGTATTCTGTGCGTGTTTTTGTCCCTTCTGTTACTATAACTTGTCATTTAGCCTCTGAAGAAGATCCTGCTAGGATCCAAACGTCATGCCAATTTACTTTTACACAAAATAAGAAAAGAAAGAACAAATCTTGCTTGAGTTAGTGAATATTGCCATTTTACTCCAAGAAGACTGATCCTGTCAATCATTGGTGTGTATCTGCTGCCATCTTACCTGTGTTGAGCTGGTTTATACTAGTCACAGAACTACTACCCACTGAGGAGTTATTATCATCTAATTCTCGTTCTAAGGCGCTCACATTAAACTCATCCAAGTTAAAATCATCCATAGCGTTCCCTGGATAAAGATGCAAATAAAAATGAAAAAAAAATGAAAAATGAAAAAAAGACATGCTTCTCTTGAATCATAGTCAGGCAACTCATTTAACAATAAGACTTGAAAATTGAATATTAAGTTTGAACAATCTTGAGGGTAATAATCATATCGGGAGAGATCATACATAAATCTAATAGCATTAAAACAACCACTCCTCGCAACACATGTATCATCTTAGTTTTGCTTATGTTCGGGATGTGTAGCAACAACCTCTGGCAGGTTGAGTAAGGGGTTTTGGGAGATTGAGGAAACTGTAAGATATGAAAAGGGCCTTTTTTTTATTATTTTTCCTCCAAGACTAACGAGGAGAAAGTTGTAAACAATTTCAACAGTTTGGAACAATATCAATGATGGTTTTATTAATATAGAATTAGGACATTTGGGAATGTACATTGTATAAACACTATGTAGTGTCATTCCATTTTATTAAAAATCCTTAAACTTGGTTCATTCATAGACAATTCACTGGCAGTTACTACCACTCTCTACTTATCTTTTGCCATCCCCACCCCCACCTCTCCCTCAACCACTCCCAACCAATTGAATTCCCAATTTAACATGAAATATATTACAAGGTAAATAGAGTATGGCCTTATACAAAAAGTTCTGGCAATCTTCACATTTGGCACAAACTTCATCCACACACTCATACTTGGGGATTCCTACCCACCCAAGCACCCCCCTTCCCCCACCTCCCATCTCACTTTTCTCCCTCCTTCCTAAACGTGCATGTCGTACCTATAACTGATTCCACAGTATCACTTGGTGGATAAAAAGGCATTGCGGTGGCAGACATGCCACTGGGTACTCCGAAACTCTGGCCTTGGGATTGACCATGGTTAGTTGGTAATATAATGTGACCTAGAGACGATGAAAATACTGAATTCTGCAAGAGAAGGAAATGAGAACAATTGAATACTAAATATTAGCTAAAACAACAAATGTGTAAAACAGTCTCTATAAAAAAAAAAAATCATAATTTCATACATTTTATTTTAATATAATGACAGAATTCTTTTGACATAGGACAAGAAACATTTATCGCCTTTTCTACTTTAGTATGATCACAAACATTTTTTTTTGTAACAAGAATTTGGACTTGAACAAAACCTCAAAAAAAAAAAAAAAATTTTAATGCCCTAGTCATCCAATGACCAAACCAACAACCCAACACAATCCAGCTCATTGGTGCTACAAATCAAACATCTTAGGTTACTATAAATACAGCATCGTCATCACTACCTGCATCCTCCTTGGATCACAAACAACTGAATCATACCATTCAGAATTACAAAATGGAATTGGAAGGTTTCATATTTGCATTGTTAAAACATCCTGGTTTCAATCGAGAGGCATTTTGCTGATACAAAATCAACGCATGATGCTTTAACAATCGATTGACCCGGTAATTTAGCATATAGTCATTTTTGTGACTATGACAACTTCTGTTCAGGGTTTGATATATTGCAAAGAAGAATGGTTTAGACATAGCTACACCTGTTCAACAACTCCTAGCAGATGGATGGATTGTAATCTGGTATCAAAGGCAACAGGCTGAGACTGCAGGCTATCTACTGGCTAAATGTCAGTGGATTTTGCCAATTGCCGGTAGAGAACAAAAAAATGAACATGTGCTTTTTTGCCAGCAGACGCTTAACAATCATCAGTCAAATAATTGAGTTATTTCTTTACCAAACTTAGGCCCTGTATTACTGCTTACTATCAGTAATTATTATTAATATAAGCCTACAGTAGCTGATGTGAGCTGTAACTCACCAAATAAAATACCACTGAGGACTTGATTTTAGCCAGTAGATTGTTTACGCACTTGTAGGTTTTAGCAAATGGCTAAGATGGTAAAAATTCTACACTTGGAAATAAACTGCTCTGACAAAAAAACATCAAAACCTGAATATTTCATTATGTTACAGCTTTAATTGACAATTGCAAAGAAAGTTGTGTGGATGCAAAATGCACTTGTAACGATTGAACATGCTTTGATCAAATATTGTTCAACCTACAGATGGATAATATACAATAAGTGCTATGCAACATCATGGATGTTGTTTACATCAATCCAATCCCTTTCACCACCGGACAAGAAGTGATCATCACAAGAGAGTGAAAACCCGTACGGCTGCAACCACTGCATAACACGCTGAAAGTCTCACAGATTTCCTGTTCTGATTATAACAGCACGTAAGCACTAATGCACAAACCAATATGTATGAAACTCTTAAAGGTCTTCAATACAAAAGACCAAGTGAGCCACTCTTTTGACAACTACAAATGACCTTTCACCCCTTTTTCCCCCTATGTACATTCTCTGTTATGTCAATTAAGCTAAAAATATATATTTTTTTTGTGGCAGTGAATTTTCATTGCTATAGAGATGACACAATGCAAACGAAGCAACCTTCATGCTGAGAAAATCTAGATAATTCCAAGAAAGGAAGAGAGAGGGGAAAGGAAGAGAGAGGGAGATCCAGAGAGAAAGAGAGAGAGATACGATGTTACTTACGGTTGTTTCCTCCTTATGATCTGATGACGTGACAGGAGCGATGGTTTTCTGGTACGTCAAGCTTAGATGTGAGCTCTCTGAGGAGTAGCTGCTGGATGCACTGTTTGATCTGGGCTTGGCTATCACTCCTGGATTGTACATTGTATTTGGTGAAAACTGTTGACCATCGTTACCAGTCAATAACCCTATCTGTGGGCCACAAATTAATAATAACAAACAACATAACAAAAGTTTACAGGGATCGATTCGTTCACTCAAAACGGTTTATGTATCATATATTCGAGCTACTATCCTCCAATGTACTGAAAGATCTTGGTATCATTACTCCAACTAGAAAGAAATAATATTTAGCCCTGTAGAATGTTTGAAACCTGAAAGGTTGTAACGGTGAATTTGAAAGACAGTGTTTTACTGTGATCTCTCTCTGTGGTCATGAGAGCTTGTCTAGAAGTATGTGCCCCCCCCCCAACCACACACATGCCCACCCCCTCCCCATCCCATCGAATCATCCCCCATCATTGCTTTAAGTTCCATTCTGTGTATTTGCATGACATTATTCCTTCTGCTGAGAAATATTTCAGAAGTATGATCCACGTAAGAGTATGCCATAAGGTTATAATTCATAATAACAATAAATTGTAAGAGGGAGAGAGAGTGAGAATACAAATGAATACCTATATTAATATCCAATCAGAAGCTATCAACTTTATCTTCCAGCGTAGATATTGACAGATGGTACCATTTCTTACTTCTTATCAAAATACTTGGAAAACTTATAGGTGACAGTTGGACGAGCACCAGTGTTTCATCAAATCAAAAGAAAAACTAACAGAAATAAATTTAACAAATGAATTTTATTTCTTAACATTTTGTCATGACATACACTATGATTTTCACAAACCTCATTCCAACCCCCCTCCCCCCCCCATCTCTCTTTTTCCCATCCCTCAACCAACCAAAAGTAGTACCTATTTGGAGAAAGAAACTTGTTCACCCTGCATCATATGAAAGTTTGGAAAATGCTAAGCAGGATATGTCTAGTGCAAGTTCCCAATTCATAACACATGAATATTTACATTCCATTGTATGCTGCATTGCGTTGATCAGTTATTCCAGAAATGTACACATACGCCCGACCTCACTCGAGTCGAGGTCACACTCGACAATAATATGCAATTAACATCAACTTGATAAAACAATACGTACATGTTGCCCTAATGTTGTTGTGTTACTATTTCCAGGCATTGTGACTGTCCTCGTGGATGACGTGGCTAAAT
>KN882912.1:0-22381 GCA_000934455.1 Apostichopus parvimensis
GAGCGCAATAAAAAAGTCAATAATCGCAAATAAGTAAAAAGTGGTAAAAAGCTGAAAAGGGCGCCAGCAGTCCATTTGAGTCCGTCAGGGGGGGGCATCCGCCCCCCCTGACTGTATGGACGCTCCGCTACTGGTAGTACACTGTATAGGCACAGGCTGGTAATTTGGCCTCCTAGTATACTAGTTACTAACTTATGCCTAGGCCTACTAGGCTGCAAAGTACAATAAAACTTAAAGACTAAACTACAGCCTTATGCCTAGGCTACATAGTTTTAATTATTATTAAGCCCTAGTCTCTCAGTCTCACTCTGAATCTGCTAGAAATATGCCTTACTGGTCAGTGTGATTGATGAATATGGCACAGTTGGCACCAATGGACCTTAATAGAGAATTAAGTGACCTGGGCCATGAAATTCTTTTGTGCAAATGCCGAAACAATTTTCGCGGTCAGCTAAATATTCATACACATTGCTATTATTACAGCCAATCCTCAGTGATTATTACTCACTTCAAATTAATAGTATAGTATGCTACCCGTTGATTACAAAGTACCGTACCCCTAGGAATACCCGCCCCTAATAGTTTTTAATGAGTTTAAACTGAATATTCATACGAGTATGCAGACGCCACATATGCCACATATGAATATACATACGCGTATATGCAGACGCCACTTTTTTGAACATCACATTATTAGTACATGATCGTATTTGTTTTGATGTACATCGTACGTTTGTAGTACATGATCGTATATATGTTTAGAACATGATCGTATACTTTTAGTACATGATCGTATATGTTTGGTACATGATCGTAAATTTTTAGTACATGATCGTGTATTTCTAGTACATGATCGTAAGTTTTCAGTACATGATCGTATAAAATTAGATCATCATTAACATCATCATATGTTGTGGTCCTTTTCGCGTTCCATAGTGGGGTGGGTGGGTTATATATGTGTTGGGTTGGTGTGTGGGTGGATAAAACTGTTACTGTATTCTTGTATTGTTCTCTCTATTTACTTATGGGAGCGCTCTACTAGACAAGCCCTCTGGATTATTTGGAGTGCTTCCTTTCACAATTTTCCCTGTTGTTTACATGTTTTGTCACTAAGTTGTTAACTTCTCTGTATTTATATTGTGAAGAAACAAATAAATGAATGAATGAATGAATGAATGAATGAATGACAAGGAAATGAAAGTAAGTAAGAACCTGTGAATACCTTGTTTGCATAGTGTTGGATCATTGCATAACACACACACACTTGCACTGTTAATTCCTGGAAGTGTTTTCAGTCTAAAAGTAGTCATCAGAACTGTATGACATCATGCTTATTTAACAGGAAGTGCCATAAATTACCGACCGACATGGTTACAGTCTGTCGGTGTGATAGTGCACATAAACTGTGAGATGCTTCCATTCTAAGAGATGACACCAAAAATGTCTCAATTACAATAAAAATTGTGAAATTCTGACTTTGTTTGGCGCAGAAATTGGAAAGAGACTTGAGGGTCCATCAGTATTGGACTCAAAGCTTAGAATGCTAAAGTTTGCTGAAAAATATTAATAAGTAAATTCCTTGCAATTTGATCCTCCAAACTTACTTGTCCGTGTTGAAATTTGAGCATAGATTACCATTTTTTACCTGACTATATTCTAGCATATTTTTTTTTGGGGGGGGGGATGGGGGGAGGTAGGGGGAGAATGCTGACGACCATTGCGGATAGGGGTCTGTGCTAATTAACATGTTGTGTATGAAACTTTGAACATGCCCAGTACTATATGCTGACATACCTGTTCAGACTGCTTTACTGATCAGCAGTGTAATAATAATTGCTGGTAGTATAGCCTTGTGTGATCCTTGCTGAAATTCATATACCCACACCTACTTGGACAACTGCATGCCTTGCATTATGCAGTATGTAGAATATTTTATCCATTAAACTGTATCACAGCAATGTATTGTGTCTTGCCATTAATTCGGTTGTGATTTAATTTAATTTAAATATCCATTTTTAACGATTATCAACATTATATTGGCCCCAAACGTTAGCATATGATAAAAGTGAACACGTGCACGTATATAGGTGTCCATGGTAGTGTAGCGAAAATGGCCGGGTTCTTTGATAGGTTATTACGTAAGCTACATTTGGACCCACCTTCCATTGAGCTCGTAGAGCAATGTATCTATATTTAGGTTAGGTAGGTTATAGCCTGTACATGTATGGGAGGTAATACATGCTTATTTTAGCCAGGCACAATGTAGGGCGTCGAGATTCGACCCCCATAATTGGTCGCAGCTAGATCACACAGAGGTAATATTAATGACTGTTGATTGGTCAGACATTTGCTACGGGTGTATATATAGTAACGGTATTGTTTTAAGGAGTGTTGATTGGTCGGGATTTTTAGCAGTGTATATACAGGAGATAGTACCACGTGCAGTTATTCCTCTCACTAAATGAGATGTCATTGCTTTAGCAGAACTGATCGAGTGGATTGAAGAGAGAACAGAAGGTTCTCATTCGTCCCGTAAAGCAACCTTACTTTTAGAAGTGTTTAAACTACAGTATCTGCCAGCCTTAAACCTGGACCTGTATTAAAAGAGTAGGACCATTGTTAGGAATTACAGGTTAGGCCTGCCCAACCTCATGTGTAGTGCCCGACACCTGTGCAGTGCCCGACACCTGAGCAGTGCCCGACCCTTGCGCAGTGCCCGACACCCGAGCAGTGCCTGACCCTTGCACAGTGCCCGACACCCGAGCAGTGCCCACCAATCGAGCAGTGCCTGGTACACAGGCAGTGCCCGACACATGTGCATTGCCCCGACCCCTCATCTGAGTGCAACTGAACAGGCTAGATGCACTTTGAATGGTATGAACAATTTTCATGTACATGTACAGTATGCACATAAGTTATGTGTGTATTGTAGACACTTGTAGGTCCCATATTTTACAGGGATCGTAGAACTGGAAGGAAATTGAAGGATGGCAACTAGTCTGTGTATAATATACCAAAGTTAGGACAATTGTTAGTGCTGAGAAGGGATAATAAGTACTGTAGAAAGTGAAACTCAGACAATATTGTTTATTGTGAACTATAGAATCAGAAACAGTTTTTAGTTTAATTGTCACTTATAGTCCTGTATAGTATCTCAAGTTGTGGATGCATATATATGCTTGTCAAACGTCGATGCTGCAGTCGTTGTGAAATAGACCAGAGAAAATAACACCTAAGTCGTTTGAACAGTGATGTAAAATACTAAATTTGATTGAATAATTAGAAGAACAAAAACAACAAGGCATTCCAGAAGTTTGTAGTGTCATATTTCTCGCAGCATTTTTCGGAAGACATGAAGTGCATCGAAGGGCAAAAAACTGTCCGTGCCAATGTCAAGCCCAGTTAACACTGTAAACTTGTACTGCACACTGTATATGCTGTGACAGGAAATCAACTGAATGTCAGTTCCTACTATGTATATCATAGAAAAATGTAAAGCTTGTCAAATAAATAAATTTTTAGCCTTCAATATTACTTTCAGGCATACTATACATATACGTACATGATCTCCCCGAAGTATCATGTTACGTCCTGACAGAGGATCAGGCAAAGGGTTCAACATAATTAGTATTGTCTTTTTCATAGTCTCAGTATTATTAATTTGTCATTCATTTCCCTGGCTTTCATTTGTCTGGGGCAACAAATAAGGAAGGATAGTCTGTGAACTTGTGTTGGTATGTAAACTAGAATTTAAAATGAATGTAGTTTTAAAGTGTGCCTTTATGTCAGACTCAGTCACTCACCAATATATTGTTGAACATTGCTAGAACAAACCTTAGAACACGGGGAGAATATGGAGGGGGAGGGTGGGGGAATAGGAAGGGGAGGGGTGGGGGAGAGGAAGAGAGGAACAGGAGTTGGGAAGATTTCAAATTGTTTGGTGGAATATACCTTGTTCAAAACTTCAAAGATACAGCAAATTACTTTATAGTTAGAGGGAAGTTTGACCTTAGGTTTAGGTTCAGGGAGCTGTGCATTATATATATATGTCACCAGGATTAATCTGGGTAATATTCAGCTTCAGAGTCCCTGTTGCAATTTGGTAACACAAATATTCTCTATCAACTTGCCAAGATTATGTGATCTGTGAAAGATAGAGAGTGTGAGAATTAGAGAGAGGGAGAGAGATTAAAAACAAAAAAATAGAGAAGAACATGCAGCTTTAAAGGCACTGAAGACTTGCCCTAAACCGCTTGCGGCCATCTGAAAAGTTAACTTTACGTTGCTTGCAAGTGACGTTTTGTTTGCGTCGCTACAAAATGCAGACAGTAATGAAACGTGATACTTTATCTTTAGCTGGACCTGAGATGTCCATCGCTGTATTGTTGTACACTGTGCTGTGGGTACTGACCGCAGCTGTATGTACTGACTGTACACTAGTGTCTAATTACTGACGGTAGCAAGCTGTGTGTGTATTTTCTGGGATCGATGGTGGTGTCTAACACTTCTGTTACACCTCATTCGAAACTAGGTCAGATTACCGGCATGAGACGTTTCTTTTTGCGCGAGTCTTCACACCCTTGAAGAATATGCAGCTTTAAGCTCAAGTACGATAGAGTTTACATGAAACAATATGTTAATAAACTTATTACTATACAGTTAGCTAAAACTATTGAAATTGTTAGATTAAAAGTCAGATGACAAAAATATCAGAGCTCCTTCTCCGGCCTACAAGATGGATTAACTTGCCTTTGCCCTCTTGTAATGGACAGATCAGTAAATGTAATTACAGTACTGTTGGGTGGGAGAGGAGTGGTGAGGGTGGAGAATGGGAGATTGTTATAATTACACTTTCAAATAAACATCCATCCTTTACACATCCCTCTGGAAACGTTACAAATAATTTCCATTGTGGGTGATTGCCATAAAAATTTATGATTTTATATAAATGCAGAAATTTCTTAATTGTGGGTGAAGAACTTGATACTTGAACTTAAATGATGAACTTGCTACAATTAAGGATATTATAATTAGTCATCAAGAGGTCTTTCAAGAATATACATGTACTGAATGTGCTACAGTATTTACTAATGTTAATTGTATCACAAGAGTTATATACATGTATAAACTTTTGAAAAGTTTAAGTAATATTGGGTAGGTTTTTTAAATTGGAATAACTTTTGATGTGCTGACCATGTTTTCTCAATAGAATAGAAAACACTTAACTTTACTCTTTTAGTTTGTATTGTTATTAAAAAAATAAAAAAAAAATTGTGAAACTAATTTCAAAAAGTATCATGGGAGTTTTATAAAATAATACATTCTGATAATAATCTGCTCAAAAAATTATTTCACAATTTTCACATTAAAGATATATAATTACATCCTGTTAGATATATCTCTAGGGGTCTTGCCCTTGCAATCAGAAATTTGAAATATGACGCTGGCTTATATTTCTCTGCGACTTTGGAGAGTATTGGTTTCAAAACTTATTTTAATTATAATAATTCGCTGGATATTTTTTGTTGTTGTCAGATCCTGGATATGATCCCTTTCTTTAATTTTATCTTCATCTAGTTGATTCAGTCACTGCTGACTTTGTTGTCGATGAATAATTTCATTAAGAAATGATTTTTATAAAAGGCTGTATTAGACTTTACGTTCTTGGATTCTTCAGATTTTTAATCCTCAAGGTTGTGGCAGTGAGGCAGGGACCGAAGGGTGACAGTCAAAAGTATAACAAGGGGGGGGGAGGGCATGAAACACATACGTCAGTGGGTGGGCCGGGGGGAGTACTCAATTCACTTTCACACTTCTACTCACATTTCATTGCTATACTGTATTTTTTCTGGGCTAACGTGTACACAAAGAAGTTGAAAGGTCTATAAAGTGATCGTCCCGGATGTTACCGGTCACCTTTCATAGGTCAGTGTCCTAGTCTTACCAGGTGGCAGGTAGAAGGTCACAGTGGTAGTTGTGAGGAGACTGCCTGTAATTTTGTCGCTAGTAAATATCTAACCCAGTTTAGTTTTTGGAATTTTATCTTCTAACTTCAACTTATAAGCATTATGCTGCCACCTTCAAAGCACTTCATTTCACAGGGACATATCGTTGTCTAAGTTAACTTACTTGCCATTGTCTGCATACATCTCGGAAGGTTGAAAACTTTGAGAAAAAGTACTTTTGGAAACTTTTGGAAACAAGTTTTGTCACTAAAAAAAATAATGTTTACCTTAAAATTGGGAGCTCTGCCAGTTGCAAGGTTCTTCAAACTTATTTATAGTCAGTCCCTGCCCCCATCACCCACTTAACACCCGTTCTTAGCTCTCGCTTCACTACATTGTTTGGAACTGTATAACCTCCACCACTTCTCTACACCTGTTTTTAAAATACTGCAATTCATGCTGACTATTATAAATATAATTTTCAATGTTGTATTTATCTAAATTATTTCTACAGCAGAGTAGTACCTCTATGGGGTTACACTTTTTAAGTGGAAAAAAAAAAACAGGTTTTTTTTTTTTTCATTTTTCTTTCAGAATTCAATAAATGGTACCTCATACTTATAGCAGCTGCCGCCCTCGCTTGTTTCACGGTCTCCCTCACACTATGCGGATTCTGCAGGCTCCTCTTCGGGAAATGGCGAAGGAAGAGCGGCTCGGCCGAAAAGAACCCGAGGGAGTTTGAAGACGTCGAGCCTGCACCAGAGAAGAGAAGATGGAGCACTAAGCCTCTCCTGACGAAAGACTCTACCATCCGGTAGGTACAGCTCGTCAATGTCCATGTGAATATATCTTGAGGCTGTGCAATTTGACGAGTCGTTCATATATTCATTTTTGAGGTCGGGTGCGGGGAAGATGTGATTTGCAAAGATCGTCATCCGAGATCGAGTAATATACGTAAAATTTATCTGCTGATGACAGGAAATTGTGTACAAGTAATTGTGTACAAGTAATTGTTAACATTTTAATTGCCAAGAAAATATGCCACTGTAAATATTTTTTTTGTCTAGAGGTGGTTCAGGAATTACTAGGCAAATGTGGTCATTATGTAAATTAAATTTAATAACATATAATTGAAAATGTAATGAGAAGGAAAATCTAGAACAGTGAAAAAATTTCCAGCCTCCACCGGGATTCGAACCTGGGCCTCCCACTTTGTACGCGGACACCCTAACCAACTAGGCTATGGACGCTGATTGTATGTCCAGAGGTCCTAAACCGATAAGGAAGGTCGTAATTTCACTGTAGGCATTTGACTCCTGTATCGAACAATACTAGTTCTGTTTTTTGGTGACATATTTTGCCTTACTCTAGAGATTTATGTAGATCTATATTTGACTAATTTTTTTGCCTGCAGTTTCAGACAGTAGTTTACAGAAGTTGATTTAAATTACTATTGAATCCTTTCTATTTAAATTCGGATATTCATAAAATTGTTTGCAATACAAATCAATGTCAATCACAACTTTTCCTATTTGTAAACAGACCACACCATTTATCATAGAACTTTCATCATAGCTAGATACTTGCAATGACTCAACTTCCCTCAGTACTCTTACTATGTACAGTATTAGCAAAATCTTATTAAATATTTATGGATACTGTGGTTTTGATTGTCTTTATGGAAGACGGAACTGACAAATCAAAAACCTTCATGCATTTTTAATAATTTGCATACAAATTATGGACATGAACATTCATTATTAAAACTATAAATATTGATGCTGAATTTATGGGTGGCTGGAAGTACCTGTTTTGTGTATTGATGAATCTATTCACCATCTGACATTCATAACTGTACCTACAGTACAGTATCTTACCAGTGCAAGAGATCATCGTCCGATAAGAGGTTGCCTTCACTCCTCCAGCCGGTTGGGACAATTTCCTAATGCTAATACCTCTCTAAACTGTACTCCAATATCATGCTCTCAAAGCACTGGTATCGACAGTACAAACAGTTCCTAACCTTGATCCGATAGAAACATGATATTCAAACTGCTCGTACTGACAATACGAGTGCTCTGAAGCCGGACATGACACTACAGTATAGAAAAACTGGTCCCAACTGGGTGAGTCCTCAGACGTGCAAGGCAGATAATCATGTGGGTGCCAAGATTTAGTCTCAGCTACGGGGATGACATCTTTCCCCTTAATTTGCAAATAAAAGCTGTTTTCCATTTAGGTGAAGTTAATGAATCTATGAATATTAATATTTACTTCACTCCTCTCTTACCCGTCTCCTACAACACTAACACACCTTTCCTAGTCTACCTAGACGCCACTGGTATAAATTTTAGCACTGCGCCAGTTTGTAAATGGATAACAATCTTGCATCCGTTGTCCAGAAATTAAGGACGCATATTAAACTCCGCCAGGTATTGAACCAGCTGCCGTTTTTTCCTAATCAAAGTTCGGTGAGCACAGCTTTTTCATGAACTCATGAAATATAAATGTAAACAAATTGACCATTGCATCTGATGGTGTCCTTCAGAGGTGCAGAGAGACGTGTTTTGTGGTCGGTCCTCTGTCAGAAATTAGGACAATGAGGACAAGGTGTCAAATTCAGGAACAGGTCAAGAAATATTTGAACTGGTAGTTTATTCCAGACATACATATAGACTCGGTACACTGCTGGTATCTGAATTATAAGCAGATCGTTGACTTTCAAATGGTCACACTTTATAAGTGTTTTTAACATCAGTGCGTGACTTTCAATTATATCGTAATGGTCATGCAGAGATCTATAAGTGATTTGACATGCACATGTGAAAGCCTAAAAAGATTAAAGCAGTTGGCTAACTGGTTACAATCTCACCTGACAGCAGATTACTATGTAGATGGACTATCAGTGGCGGAGCTAGGGGTATTGGTCAGGGGGGGCGAGAATGATCTGTAGGGGTGTTTTCGACACTATCTAAGCGAAGCGCCACCACAGGTTGGTGCGGAGCGTACAGACATTTTCTTAGTAAAGATACTCCCTAGATCGCCGGAAATGACCCTTTCCGGGCCTTGCTAATTTGCAGATAATGTGACAAATGTCAATAGGTAGATGAGAGCACAATCAAAATAGTCAATAATCGTGAATGAGTAAAAACTGGTAAAAAGCTGAAAAGGGCGCCAGCAGTCCATTTGAGTCCGTCAGGGGGGCATCCCTCCCCCCGACTGTATGGACGCTCCGCAACTGTGGACTATATTGGTTGATAAACTTTTAGACCCACACGCCACAAATTTCCTGTTAGGATTGAGCCCCAACCCACCAGTGCTTCACACTCGGCATTGATGCTCAGAACTGCATGAAATTAAGCCAGCTTGGACTACGAGCCTGATTTACCACTTTGCAGATAAAGTTTCCAATGTCTGGAACAGTCTGGTCACCCATACAAGGGTAGATGTGACCCACTTTTGGGTCACGCCCCACAGTGCGTGCATCGTCGGACTACGTGTACATTCAGCGGCCTAGTCAATATGCGATAAAAGATTTTATGATAATGGAGAAAAGTCTGTTTCTTCCTCACAAAGGCTTAGTTTACTTACACTTTTAGTCTAAGCCAGCTTTCTGCCTTCTGAAGAACAGTCCATAGCAGATACAGTACATATAGTTTAACTTCCTAATATTATTCAACAGCTGTGATGGAAAAGTTGCATCACTTGGTACAGTACTATAGGTCTTCACTGCACATGTCTTGGCAAGAAGAGATACTACTAGCAATCATAAGAATATTGCACAATCGTAGAAATTTAATAGTGTTCAGATAGAGTGAATCAGTGGCAAAATGGAGGTTAATTGTCTAGTTTCAGTAACAAAATACAACAATCAGGCAAAATTATTGACAACCATTTTATCCCATAGTCGAAACAAACTGAAGCCAAGCAGTGGCAGAGCGTCCATACAGTCAGGGGGGGCGAATGCCCCCCTGACGGACTCAAATGGACTGCTGGCGCCCTTTTCAGCTTTTTACCACTTTTTACTTATTCGCGATTATTGACTTTTTTATTGCGCTCTCATCTACCTATTGACATTTGTCACATTTTCTTGCTGTAATTTTCTGACAAAATGCTCTAACGGCTATTTATTCTTCGTTTATCTGCAAATTAGCAAGGCCCGGAAAGGGTAATTTACGGCGATCTAGGGAGTATCTCTACTCAAAAAAAATCTGTACGCTCTGCGCCAACCGGTGGTGGCGCTCCGCTTAGATAGTGTCGAAAGCGCCCTTACAGACCATTCTTGCCCCCTCTGACCAATACCCCTAGCTCCGCCACTGAAGCCAAGTCAACAAACTTGACATTTACTGGCCCCTTTTCTTTGCCCACATGTTGCTCTTGAAATGTAGCCTTCACATCTTAATTTACTTCATACTCTCAAGTGTTTCCAAGCAGGGCGAGTGTGACTCTGCATAGATATGTCTTTCGTTTTTATTGTCGTAGTACGATAGCTCTATAGATGCATGCATGTGCAAACATACAGGCAATAATAGTGATTATAAGAAAAATATATCAAACTGATAAATACACAAACTTTGAACCATATGACATTGACAAATGAGTCCAGCGATTCATACTTATTGCAAAAATTAGGCCTTAAACTTCATCCCTCCCACAGAGCTGTAATATGATACTAAACCTAGCAATTATGGACCATTAAAGGAATGAGATTAGCAGACAAGAAATATTGATCATATTTATGCATCGCAAAATGCAAAAATATGTAAAATGTGTCTAGTCTGTTTATGTACGTACTTTTAATGTTTTGGTTACTCTTGCACGCCATTATTTAAAGCTATATATGTTTACAAACATTCAAGTGACTGCAATAAGACTTCATCTGCGCCAGACATGTTAAAGCAGCATTTTGCGTTTTGTCGCCGTTTTCCACTTTTTTGACAAGTCCATCAAGTTTTTTACATATATCAATCACAACACAGAAAACTAAGATATTAGCCAAGTTTTTTCCCTGCCAAAAGCGTTAATTGGTGAGTAATTAAGGACATTTGCAGATAATTAGAAAAGTGTCCACCGACAAATTACACATTTAATATTAATCGCAATACAGTTCCCCCAACCCACTAGATTGAATTCAACCAATCAGAGATGTAGGTTTAGTATGAGCCGTTGCTTGGTACAACCAGCAACCTCTCCCTGGTACAACTGCCATAGACAATCTACACAAATCAAGCATGGTGTTGTTTAACGTATTGGCCAATGACGTTCGTAGCTTTTAAATATTCATATTATGGGTGAGGTTTAATTTGGATCCCAACGGAAAATATCTTTGAGAAAAACAAAGTTGAAAGTTGCAAATTTTTCGACTTTTATGCCAACATTTGAAATAAGATTTGAATAGATAAGCTAGTTAGGTATGTCGTTATTACATCGTGGAATCAGTGAGGTTGAGAAAAACCATAGAAAAGGACGGAAAATGCTGCTTTAAAGCTTTATCTTCAGTCCTACACATAGCAACTTTATCCCGACGATTACGAAACGAGTGATTTATCGCCAGACTCAGTCAGAGACTCAGTGTGCAGTGATATGTTACAACCATTACCGTACTGTGCAGTTAATGTGCTTGAGTTTATCATATCACCAGGTAGAGGGAGCCTTTTTGCCCATTATTAATCTATATGACCTAATACATCAAGGGTAAGACAATCCATCACCAAGGTTTTTTGCCCCTGTGATATGGCATAGATTACTATTTACAGACTAATTTGCCACAATGTAAAGCCACATTAATTCTAAAGTGTAGTCTGATCACTACAGAAAGAACACAATTAAAACCATCTGAAATAGATATCAGTCTCAAAATTGTGGAGAATGTTCAGATGGCAAAATGTTATTAAATTCCTGATTAATTACAGTGATCAACTCACTATATAGCTTAATACAGTAGAGTAGTTGAGAATGCACTTAATAAATGTATGTTTCTGTACATAATGAGAGTACAAGGGGAATTAGATTAACATATGGTATGTTGAAGTTTGTGCAGATTAAAAAGATTTGTATTATGATATGATATTCACTGCACTTCCTTTTAAGATATTTATATTGTAATTATAACAGTCTTCAAAAACGTGAAAGGTTTGTTTGATAAAGTCTAACTTTAGTTTAAAATGTTTAAATTTAATTAAACACATATAAATTGCTGATGGATTAAGTGTGGATTACTGTAGATTAAGTCGATCCGTACAGTATTCATAGATGTTATTTTATTCTCTGTTAATGACAGGAGCTTGTTGCATGCCACATGCATTTATGATCCTGTGATTGGTTACATCTGCTTAAAACTGAGAAGTTAAACTGTTCAATCGTGAACCACCCCACGCGTGCTACAAACTGCTGGTCAGGAAATATGCTACTTGTTCAGTTTGCCCAACTGAAGCTGATGTTACTTAAAACTGACAAAATCTCGATCAGTCATAATTTTAAAGCACTCGCGTACGCCCGTACGCCTATCCAGTACTTGCGTTTAACAACGGTTGAGCTCTGTCAATTCGTGAACAGTCGGGCAGTGTGCAGGCATTTGAAAATGCCCCCTTTGATACCATTGTCATAACTGTATACCTGCCTCTGGCATTTTAAGAGGCTCTCATGGTAGATTGCGGGAAATTTGAGGTGTGCATGCTAGGCTCGGCGAATTGATTTACGAACCACGCAGCCTAAATTTCCAGACTAATAACCTTGAAAGGTGAAGAAGTGGGCAGTGGCGAAAAATGAATAGAAATGAACGGGCAATTTTACTAAAGGGCAGAATTCAAATGGGGGGCTTAACCAAAAGTATATTACCTAACTACAATCCCCCCTCCCCCTCTTCCCAATTCAGAACACAGAAAATATAATATTAATAGCCTATATGTAACCCACAACCGCAAAACCTACAACCTAACACCTTCTATCAGTAAAATCAGGCCGCTGAATCAAGTTTAAGGATTTTATTCCTGGAAAGTACTACAAGGTTGTCCACTGATATCATGATAATTCTGTGAATATATACGGTGCTTTACACACAACAGCTTTCATTGAGTAGGCTGATAGTAATTCTTCAATGACAGATGATTCATAATTGTATAGCTTTCCCAGTGACCTTCATTCTAGCACAAAAGGATAGCTAAGTCACTTTGTACAGATGGTAACTTTTGACAATATATTTCACACCATCTTTTATTGGATGCTTATCAGATGTTGACATTTCCTTTGTTAAAAATGCCAAACAAGGTTAAACATAGTGGGTATTTTTGTGGAAAGCAAAAAAAAAAAAAAATATTTGGCCAGAAAGCGAAAATTGAGAAGAGAGATCTCAAGTCAATCAAAGAATGGAAGATGACCATGGACCATTGAAAAGCTTAAATCTAATATATCTATTTGATGAGTAGCATCAGCACTTGCATGTGGGCCTTTACACAGTAAACCAACACGAAAATCAACACATGCAGTTTTCAGTATTGAAATTGGTATTTTCTTTGTTCTATTAGGATGAGTGTTAGTTATTTGAAGCAGAGAGATAGCATAGAAAGTTTCAACATCCTACTTGAATTTTGAAATTTTGGTCCATTGGAATCCTATGGGAAATATAACGGGCGAACATTGACATACACCAGAAATATATAACGGTTGTAACACATTGACATACATCACATGGCAGGCAATTTTTCATAAAGTTTAAAACATATATAGTCTTGGACATTTTCCTATGATGGCATATAGTCATACCTGCCACACAACCAAACGAGAGCAATAGGTGATGCATATCAGGCTTAGTAGCGCATGAAATAGGTAACGGTCGAACAGTATGTCAATGTGTTACAACCGTTATAAATGTACCACAAAAAATTGCGTAACTAAAAAAGTATACAGTGCATGTAGTTCCTTTTGTGTATACAGATTCCTACGATGAAATAGTTTATAAAAACCATGGAAACTTCATTTGATGATGCACATGGGGGTATAGTGGTACGTTTGAAAAAGATTGACATACACATGAGTTACATTTTTGTATGTCAAACTTCTTAAAATTTGCCACCTGTGCCCCATGTGCACCAAAAAATGATGTTTTCAGTGTTTATATAAACCACTACTGGCTAAGATTCTGAGTGCAGTAACATGGATCATATACATTTCAAATCTTTTGAGTTATGCCATTTTTTAACGTAAATTTATAACGGTTGTAACATTTTTTACATGTTCGCCCGTTATCTATTTCATGCTGTACTGAGCGTGATATATACATCATATATTACTCTAATTTGGTTGTGAGTTAGACATGACTGTATGCCATCATAGGAAAAGGTCAAAGACTAAGTATGTTTCAAACTTTATGAAAAATTGCCATCTATGTAATGTATGTCAATGTTTTGCAACCGTTGTATTTTCTTGCCGTATGTCAATGTTCAACCGTTATTTTCCTATAGGATTCTAATGGGCCATTTTTTCAAAATTCAAGTAGGAAGTTGAAACTTTTTACTCTGGCTCTTTGCTTCAAATGAGTAATATTGAACATTACAGAACATTGGAAATATCAATTTTAGGGGTGGAAAACCTCTATGTTATCATTTCGTGTTGGTTTACTGTGTATTTGCCCATATAGGTAGTTATTAGATATTTTGAAATGCCTTATAGAGCAGATACTGTAGATCTGGAAGGGAAATGGCAAGTTAACAACCTGAAGATGTCAAAAGAGAGGGGGAGGGGGGGGGGGAGGGCACAGGAGATTGTCTGCAGCATACAGGAAAAGTTGACTTAAAATCAAGTGAGAATGTCTTCCATGCTTCCATTCTAACTATTAAATGTCCTTCTAAATCATTGTAAAATTCAAGCTTTAAGCTTTGTTTCTTAATAGCAGTTATCTATCACAACTGCTGTCACAATGTCCCATCAGTTGAGCATATATACAAGTACACAACACGGACTGATATAAGAGAGCATAAAATGGTGACTGTCATAGTGTCCCATTAGTGGAGCATTCAACACTGACTGTAATAGTGTCCCGTCAGCGGCAAATGTAATGCTAATTGTCATAGTGTCCCATCAGAGGGACACACAATGCTGATGGTCATAGTGTCCCATGGGCGGACCTAACATTGCGAAAAGTCATAGTGTCTAATCAGGTCATTCTGTCCTGACAGTAAAATGGAACATATGCACTGTCATCTGGACAACATGCTATCAATAGATGCTATGACTGCAATGAAATCATGAAGAGAAATCAGGACCTAAAATTGATAAACCTCCAGTAAGATCTCAGAATTTTGACTCCTTTTAAAGTTGTAAAGTTGGAAAAAATGAATAAATAAAAACAGGAGACAAATTATGAATGACCAACTTGAATGACAAAAGCTGAATATTACATTATATTTGGGGCTAAATAAACCCAAAATAGATCAGCAGGATAGACCTATATTGTCATTGTCCATCAGGTTTTATTGAAATATCCTATCACAAGTGGACCCATAATGTTTACACAAACTTCTCAACTTTCATGTTCTTACTCTTTGTGATTCAGTGAATTTATCCTTTTGTTTGGTTTAATGTCGGATACAAACTTTATGCTGATATGCTTAGGCTTCCTTAGTAGGCCACATTAATGTGCGTTTTGAAAGTCTCTCGTGGCTGTAGAATGTTTGTGCACAAGGCCACACTTTGCCAACCTGTGATAATAGTAACACAATATATGTCTTATATATGAAATATTCTTAGGATCTCACAAAATTTTACTGACCTTAGTAATTATTAAAATGTTGAGGTCTAATATTTGACCTTTTAATGCTCAAGTTTGAGTATGTTTGCTAGTAACAGCACTAAGGAAATGTTTTATGGCACACAAAGTGACACTTGCAATTTTATCTAAAAAAGATTCCCCAATTCATGAAAGCTGAAATTGCTCCTTCAAGCCATTTTACAGTTTATATGTTTAACAACATTAGATGCAGTCCAGCCTAATTCAGGCAATTAAACGTATTAAAAAGCAAAAACATAAGCCAGAACATTAAGCTTAGGATTTTTGAGGCTTTATGAAAGAGTATTTTTTTGTACAATTGCGAACTGTGGGGCACAATGAAGGATCTTGATCGCAAAATTGACACTTTTCAAAGGAGACTACTTCGTAATATTCTCAACATTAGATGGACCAATAACAATTGGTTATCAAACAATGAGCTCTACAATGAAACCAACCAAACACCTTGGTCATCCATAGTCGCACATAGAAGATTGAGATTTTTCGGTCATATAGCAAGACTCCAGGAGGACGCTCCAGCAAAGGTTGCTTTAAGAGAAGCACTGAGACATACTGCTAAACCAGTAGGAAGGCCCGTGACTACCTTGCTTGGAAAAATAAAGTCGCAATTTAAGGACGTTAATATTAACAATTTCGAGGAGGCAATAAACCTTGCGCAAGATCGTGATACGTGGCGGAGGTTAATCACTGAGCATGTCGGATAGACGAGACTAAACTTACTACTACTACTAACTTATTGGGTGGTTAACTGATGCCATCAGGGAGAAGTCCAACACTAGATATTAAGTAACACTGACATTTTATTACAAAACAAACACTTTTCCTGTAAATAGCATACTGAATTTGAGCTCATAGGTAACTCTGTAACTTGGGACCAAAACAAGTTTACACTCCAGAGACAAATTCTGCTGGTAATCATTTGCTATCACTGAATGTAAGAAAAAAAATCAGAAGCTGTAAACATGAAGAGCGCCACCTTGTTTTAAAAACAATAATGTATATTCCTAATTGTGAAAGAGAAATGGTATCAGATTCTACTAGAACATAACATTGAAGAGTACACTGAGATGGTGGAAAGGCCAGGGATGAGGGGGGGGGGGTTAAGGATGGATAGGTAACTGTTATGACCAGAGCCAGGGGGGAGGGGGGATGAGGGGTGCATAGTGAATTGTGTGTTATAAACAGAGCCTTGGTTAGAGACTTGATCCTGAGCTATGAGCACTTCATAGCTCAGAGTGCAAGTTAGAACAGACACTTAAAGGGCATGAAGACTCGCGCAAAAAGAAACGTCTAATGCTGGTAATTAATCTGACCTAGTTTCGAATGAGGTGTAACGGAAGTTTTAGACATCACCATCGATCCGAGATAATTCACACACACAGCTTGTGACAATAGGTAATTAGACACTAGTGCACAGTTAATACATGCAACTACGGTCAATACCCACAACACAGTGTACAAACGATGCAGCGATGGACATATCAGGTCATGCTAAAGATAACAAGGTATCACGTTTCATTACTGTACTGTCTGCATTTTGTAGCGACACGAACAAATCGTCACTAATGCAAGCAACGGAAAGTTAACTTTTTCAGATGGCCGCACGCGGTTTGGGGCGAGTCTTCAATGCCTTTAAATAGTTTAAAAGTTCCCAAACTAAGGATATGTGTGATATGCAGCATGAATGAATACAGTGTTAGAAACTGACAGGAAGCAAATCATTAACATGAACATAAAGGATTCATCTACTGTGTGAGTATGTATGTAAGCAGGGGTGGCCTCCAAATTGATATTGCTGCCGGGCCACAGTGAAAGTTTGTACCCAGTTCTCTGGCCTCAACACATACGGCTATTCCTACACTCTGGACGATAATGGTTCGGTCATTCGATGAATTCATTAATTCAGTTATATGTTTATATTGTATGGTTGGGAGGAAAGCGTCGCTTTGATATTAACCTTTTGATTTTAACCTAATATAAGGTTCTGTCACCCTGTGTTTGCTTTTAGGGTTTTGAAAACTCTTAAGGCTGAAGATGTGAGTGGGATGCTGTGTGCCCACCTGTGCATTGTAAAGAATATATTAGGAAACTACAGAAGTGTGAACAAAGTATATCCTAAGAGAACTAAAAATCATGAATGTTTTACCATAAAATTATTCTCTCTTTGTAGTATTTGCTGCTGAGAACAAAGCTTTGCTGTAGTAGCTACAGTATGGTAATTGTTTTAAGCCATAACAACTAAAACTCTTTAATTGCTCATTCATCTATGTAAGACGTGTGTAAATAACCCACTGTACATAAATGACAATTGCAAATCTGAATACTTAACTTTCTATCTTAGTACAGCAAATACTAGTTTTTATTTTGCATGGTAAAATAATGTCTCTTTTTTGTTCTTACAATATATATTTTAACTTCAGCACTCCGTGGTATGGCTTCTTCAGGTAACAAAATTTATCAAGAAATTTATTTTTGGCAGGGAACCGTTTTCTTTCTGCTTAACAATTTTTGGTCGCAGGTGGCAGGCAGCAGGGGATGCATTTCAGCACAGCACAGCAATATATACTAACAGTTTCAAGTGTTAATCCTTTACACTGCAGTTTATGCCTTCAGCAATGTCTACTTCTGATATTAGAGGGCGCTCCTTCAAAATACAACTTTGTGTTAGTTACTGATGGTGCTTAAATAGTGATTTCAAACTCTAGTACTCATGGTTATGCACTCTCAATCTCCTCCAAAAAAAAAAAGCTTCAAGTTTTCAAAGCTGATGGAAAATTAACATAAAAAGTATCAAATTGATTCGCACTTGAATTAAAGTTAATTAAAAACCAAACAGAATCTTTCTATATAACATTTTTGCAAAAGATAAGCCAAGACTAGAACTTTTTTTTCTTCACAAATCTCATTTTAATCAGATACTCGGCTCTATCCTTTCATGCAAGAAAAGTTTCTTTAGTCAGAGGAAGAAAAAAAAAATTTGGAGAGAGAGAGATTGTAATAATTGAAACCGAGTATGCAGTTGATATGAGTTTCTTACACACTCAGACAGAATTGAGACAAGTTTAGCAAAGCCAATAATGTTGAATCAATCAGCTGTAAATGGTGTGTTTATTCACGGATAATGAAAGACTGTACAGTTCCATCTGTTTTGCTGGTTTAGCAATAATTTGATGGCATGTGGAGTATGAAAGAGACCTTTAAAAGTTAGGTTGTGAAAGCAGCTCCTGATAAACAAAAGGTTACCACAGAATTTGGGTCCATAAAAGTAGCCGTATATTGGTAATTTTTAATAATTTGTATAATCGTGGTCATTAAAAACTGGAATTTGTTTTCTCGGTTAGAAAAATTTTCTGCCAATTTGTCAACTTTTGAAATTTTACAGTCTGTATACTGGTACCTGATTAGGTATATTAATTAAGGAAATGAATTGATATTACAATGATGTCTTTAGAAGTCAATTTTGGTAACAATATTTTGGCAAAACCTCTCTTTTTATATATTTTTTATAAGGAATTTTAGTCCGTGCAGTTACCTTGAAATAGTGTTCTAGAGTAAAATTTGATTCTTATAAGTTGATTCAACTTATAAATAGTCATAAAAAAATATAGATAGTCATAAAAAGTCACATGATAACCACCACTGGGTAGTTTATAATCATATCAAATTCTGTTCATAATGAAATAACACTGATAGCAGTGGTACAGTTATGACATAAAACTAATCGCTAATAAACCACGAGCAGGGTAAATTGTTTCAAAATCTCTTTGTTTTCAGTCTTTCTTTGCACATTTACTTCTTTTGTTATAATTTGTTAATTTGCTCATAACTAATTAACAATTGACTTGTTCTTGTATTGGGCATTTCAAGTCTTCATAATGTTGTTTTACTCATGTGTTTAATCCTTCCTTTGCCTTTATTATGTTTATTTTGTTTCCAAAATTATTGCCTGTCTTTCTTTTTTGACTTTGTGTTAATTATTGCTTTATTGTTTTAATTTTCTTTGTTGTTGCTTGCTCTGTTTTATGTTCTGCAACACCCTTCTCCTGCATGTTTTATGTCTCTCTCTGTAGGGACGAGGAAGCTACCCCTGAGAGCCCTCTACTAACACCCATCACTGAAACAGATTCTGCACCCCTAATAGCCACCGCTGCCACTGTTGGGAAATACCACTCGGTGTCGGACATTAAGTATGCAAATTACACCTTTTTTCTTTTTCAATTCTAACTTTTCACTGACAATTTATTTCATTCTCCTAAGCTTACTTGTATTCCTTCTAAAGCATTGTCATGAAGAAAGTTTGCTGGTAATTCCCATTGTAAATATTGCTGTGTATGAAAAGAAAAAAAAAGAAAAAAAAATTGTTTATGCAAATATTCTGCTTTAAACTAAATATAGAGATATGGTGCTTGATATAACCTTTTGACCCATCAATAGAATCCTGGCTTCAACAAACATTTCAAAATAGTTTTTAGCTCATTTATGACTCAAAAAATTTATGATAAAGAGGCCTAGTTAATATTATATACTGTGATATCGTAATTGAAAATTCAATTAGCGAGAGGAGCATTTCTGTTTTCATGAGGATAAAACCTACACATTTCATTTTTTTTTAAATTATGAAGCGGCCTCAAAAAAAAAAAAGTGGCATTGCCATCAGCATTATTTGAAATAATAAATATGAAGTGTCTCAATTCAAGGTCTTGATTAAGATAATTGAAAGATGGGAGGTTCGTGGAGAAGAAGTTTTCCTTTTTTTAAATGTTTTTCCCCTTTGATGACTTTACGATGGAATCAGTGTCGCCTTTTAACCTCTCAGTGATGACAATCACCATGGAAACAATGCAACTGCCTCAAGTTAAAAAGTAATCCATATTTTAAGTAAACATGTACCTGATGGGTTTAAGAAGGAATGCAAGTTTAAACTTAATCCCACACTCTTTTTTTTTTGTTTTTGCTTGTTTTACAGTTCATGTGGTTATAATTTTGCCCGTTGCTTTCTAATTCTTCGCTTTCTTTTTGTTTCAATTTTTCACTTTTTATTTAATTAACATTATTTTCATTTATGGTCATCTTACCGTATGCCTGTAAAAGAGTCGTTGTAGCAGTAAAAGTACATCAATACTTTGTTAACAAAGATTGTTTCAGATAAAGCTGATCAGGAAAATTGGCTGGAATTGAAGACTAATTTTCTTTAGTATATAGTAACCTTAATTTGCAAGAATTTGCAACTGATTCAAGGTTTGACACCGTAAAGAAGATACATGAAAGCTTCTAAGTTTGAACATTGATATCTAATAAATTTGAGCCAAGGAAAGCATGCTGTCTTTTATAAAACACATGTATTTTTCTCCACTGATGATGGGGAAGTTTCAAAATGAAACATGAATTCTTCCACTAGTTATCATATATTATATATAATATTAGCATATTGAGAATATTTCAATTATTGCATTCAAGCTATAAATGTTAAAAATGTTTAAAATCACCAAAACTTTCTTGATTATTATTGATGTAAGTCCTCAGTGGAGATAAATAATTCCAAACATGAAATAAGTTTGGTATCTAACAGGTAACCTGAACCTGGAGTATTTGTAATTATTCTCTTGTAAAACAGGGATTTGTAACACGCACTTGCTTCCCTCATATACATACATGCTTCCTAAAGAGGAAGGAGGAATCAGGGCCTGGATGGATGGTAGCAACACCCCCTGTTTAAAGACTTGCCCAAAATTTGAGTGAAGTACTAGAGAATTAATGCATGTATATATATATGAGGTATATTGAGTGGTATACAAATTCCCAAAACAGGTAAGTGGGTTTGGGGATTTAATTAGGTAGCTTTGTTTTCTATATATTAGTTACTCAAATTTGATGAACCCCTGGGCTCTTGAATATCCTTGATCCTCCCCCCTTCCACACACCCACGGTACACTTTGCCTTTCATTCTGTATGCTGATGGCATAGTACAGTAATTGCCACAAACTTTTAGATAAGATAGTTAAACTATCTTTGCCATGTGGGTGTGTTAACATTTTGACGTGATCTTTAAATCTCTCGGTTTAAACAAAGAGGATAGCAATTTTATGGCAATTGAAGCCAGGCATAATTGGTGAACAACCGTGACCTGATACCTTCGAGAATCACTAGAGGTCTCGAGACTATCCAAGTTCCTGTAAGGTGTCAATATTTGGATACCTCTGTTCATGTGTAGGAAGACACTTATGTTAAAGTTAGCGCTTGTTAGTGAACGAGATTGACCAGAAGAAACTGGGGATGTTTCAAGCAGTCAAATTTAAAATATATGATAGACGCTAAGTCTATCTTGTCATAATATCTGATGACATTCCGGTAGTTTAAGCCAAAGAGGAGGTGGAATATAACCTAGGGAAGTTGTGGAAAAAATGTTAGAAATACACACCTCCTCCCCCCCAAAAATAAATGACCAGGACAGGAAGGGGAGATGGAGAAGCAAAGATAACTCAAGAGAATGCAGAGAGTAGGAGAGGGATGTAATGGAATGAAAAAGAAGAGGGACAGATGGAATTGGGAATGTAATGTTACTCTTATCCAATGATGTGATGAAGTTGGTGCAGGCTGGTATTGGGATGGGTATGGGTAGGGGTAAGAGACAATATGATATGCTCTGAGAGCT
>KN882912.1:28410-42296 GCA_000934455.1 Apostichopus parvimensis
TTTTAATGTGTTATGGTTGGAATGCCCAAATAACTATAACCTCACCCTGTTTACTATTTGAAAGTATCAGCAGTAATTTTACAAAGTCACCATGATATATGTTGATTGGTTTTATTCATTTCAATGATCAAAATATTAATATTTTGCATGTTTTCACATTCGTTATTTCTATTGTTTTTGTTACTGTTATTCATAATTAACATTCCAACATTCACTTGTCTACTAATCCATACAGACTAACACCATCTGAAGATGAAAAGCCCACCACTACCTTTGAGAAGGTCCAACCACGGGGCCCAAGGTCCATGTCCCTTACACCTGCCAGTAGCGCACCCATCAGAGACGACGATGAAGGCAACAGATCGTAGGTTTTCTCAGTTTCATCTTTTTATTCTCATCCAATACGAACCCTTTTCTTCCTTACAGCTTATATATTATAGGCGTAGGAGGCTAGAGGGGGGGGGGGGCTGCAGCCCCCCCAAGAAAATATTTTTGTGAAAATTCAGGCAATATGAGGAGAATTTTTCGGGCACCTACTGAAAGAAAAATAAATTCCAATGTGTTTTTCAATGATTAAACATATTATTATTATCATTATTATTGTAACAACTTCCCGAAAAATTGTAACCAATATGGAAGTGTAACACTGCATATGATTGTATGTAATTGGCATGCAATGTAATAACTGATGCATGCCTATATGATATGTACATTAAGATGTAGAACGCGCGCCAAGCGCGCGAACAAGTTTGGTTATATTTTTCGGGCAAGTCCTTACAGCCCCCCCCCCCCCCCCAAATCAAACTGGGCTCCTACGCCTATGATTATAGTTCTAATGAAAGGTGTAAACATTATGCTTGTAGTTTTGATACAATACTTGGAGGTGAAAAATTGCAAAGATCATTCTATAGTTAGCGGTGTAACTAATTATAGGAAGTGATAATGTCGTGGCATACAACAAGAGTTTTCTGGTCAACTTAAAATTGCTAAAATGCAGTAATCTGGCTTTGAGAAACAGCTAGAGCCACATGCTGAACTATATAAACAATTAATGCGTGGCCAAAATTGTTTTTAAACAAACAGTAATTCCATATTCAAAATGAGAGAAAACATAAAACTTCAGAAGATTGGTTGATTAATTATTAGGAACATGGTTAAAAATTGGTTGGTTAGATGAAAAATTTAAAGATAGAGTATATAGGCTAGCTAATATTTCCAAATTTTTGTTTTCTCATACACACACAAATAAACTAGCCTGTAGGATAACATACTGTAGAGGACACCTGCATGCTGTTTGATATTTTGTTATGTCAAAATTACCAAATAAAAGACTGCCATATAAATGTCAAATGTTTGAAATTTGTAAGCATATGTCATCCAACACAGTGGTTTACGAGTACACAATGTGTGCCAGTTGAATAAGTTACATTATGATGTGCTTCAGTTGATATTACAATCGTTAATATTTTAATGCTTTGATCTGTGCACACTATATACATGTACAGCAGTAGCGGAGCTAGGGGTATTGGTCAGGAGGGGCGTGAATGGTCTGTCGGGGCGCTTTCGACACTATCTAAGTGGAGCGCCACCACAGGTTGGCGCGTAGCGTACAGAAATTTTTTGAGTAAAGATACTCCCTAGATCGCCGGAAATGACCCTTTCCGGGCCTTGCTAATTTGCAGATAAACGAAGAATAAATAGATGTCATCGCCAAATTACACCAACAAAATGTGACAAATGTCAATAGGTAGATGAGAGCGCAATAAAAAAGTCAATAGTCGCGAATAAGTAAAAAGTGGTAAAGAGCTGAAAAGGGCGCCAGCAGTCGATTTGAGTCCCTCAGGGGGGAGCATCAGCCCCCCCCACCCCCCCATATCTGTATGGACGCTCCGCCACTGATGTACAGTACTTGTCAGGATGGAATGTTGTACAAGGGAAAAACTGCTGGAGATGTATACCTAAATATTATTTAACATTCATAATTTCCAAGGTGGTCTTTGACCACAACCCATGATTGTATAAGTTGTGTAATATGTATCAATTCGCATTCCTATTATGATTTAAGTTTGAAGCTTTGGTATTTTATCATAGAAATGCGTGACAGATGTATTAAAACATTCATGCATGTTTAATAATGAAATCACTGCACTGCGGTATACCTCGCTAGAACAGAAAGATACATAAATAATGATATAGTCCGAATGTCGTGGTTAATGTCAGGCTTGGAGATAATTGATGTCCAAATGCCATAGCCAGCCCAAACATTGTACTTTCTAGGTGTTTGTTCAAACACATTTCGTCCCCTGATCGAGTCGGTTCAAGCATTGTGCCCATGTCAGACTGGGACATAATTGGAATCCAAATGTCGTGCTCCGGAGACAATAAGTGCTGCCATGTTATATCCTTGCCAGGCTCGATATGTTGTCAAACTCAGTGTCAGCCTCCATGAGTGGCTGGTCTGACAATTGCTAGCATTTATAAAGTTAGCTTCAAATTTTCATATTTCGAGGCTTAGAATCAGTGTCAGCCTCAAGGTCGTCTTGGCAAAATCAGCACCATGTCAGCCTTCTATTTTCGTACAGTTTTAACAACTTTCACCGCCTCGAATGTCTACAAAACATTTAAGGATTTAGTCAAGGGAAAAGTGGTATTGAATGTTAACCAATGTTGTATTCGTATGAAGTTATACAAACATGTTTTGGTTGAGTAATCATGCTTCACGTCTGCACTGAGGAGACAATGATATCATCAATTAAGCCTTAAAGGAGCATTCCAGAAATTAATAATTTATTTTAAATTTTAAAGGTGCATATTCTCACAACCCTCAATAGCTAGAAACATTAAATAAGCAAGCATTCATTTATTCTTGTTTGTCTTGGCATATGATATATCGAAACTAAAACTGTGCCTAATGTCATTGCTTTTTCACTTTAATTTAGGTAGACTACAATATTAAAACCCATAATACCTTTGTACCCATGTGAATCCGTTATTCCCATGTGACTATATACCCAGTGCTATATACCCAAGTGCTTTATACCCAAGTGCTATACCCAAGTGAGTTCTCTAAATAAATAGAAGTCTATGCACCTTTAACATATATACGAAAGTGTCTCACTGTGGTACAGTATAGACAAAATTGTGGGTAAGTTACAAAGATTAAACTAGATCTAGCTGTTAAAGTCTACACCGTAAGTTCATTATAGTGTCTCATTGCGGTGCATACAGACAGTTTTTGCATGTGGGCAAGACGATACTCTGTAGGCCTATACGCATGAAAGTGTCTCACTGTGGTGCACCATGCCGCTACACTATGGATGCATATATATCGCAATCTGGAGAATTTGACTATCTGAGTATAGGTTGATACATTTAGAGTCACACACAGCAGCATACAGCCAGACTTCTCTGTTGACATGCAGAGCAAACTGAGAAACTTTAATGAAGCGTGCTTGATGTATTTGAGACTACTTTCAATGTTTTTTTCTTCATTTATTACCTCATGGGAACACAGTTATAACCTAATTAGCTACTAAAGGTTAACACACTGGCTTCCATTTATGTTCTCAATGCTCTGTTATGCTATTAATCGGGAACTTAGAAATTAATGTCATTTTAGTCCTTTATGATCACTAACTTATTATTGCCATGAATTTTATATTTAGATTCAATACTGAGTTAAAAAGGAATTGGTTTCTCAACTAACTTTTGTAGACCATGAATAATTTAATCACATCCAACAGACAAGGTGATACAATCATTATGTGATTGTCATGATTGGACACAGATAATTTACCGCCGGTATAAGAGGTGTATAAGCCAGCGTCTCATATCACCCCTCCAAAATGAGATTCGGAAATGAGCTCTCAAATATTTTGTCTTCGGTTCAATCAATATTGATCATGCATATATCATATTGCTTAGTACTTAACCAAGGTTTTTGTTTCTTTTGTTTTACATACATTGGAAAGTAAAATTAGCCTCTTTTTTTGGCCTTGGATAATTAGGTTACTAGGTTTATTTTCTTAAACGCTCAATTGATGGATTGCTGATGCAATTTTTAATCACTGAACTTTTAGATTTCCAGTAATGATATGTAAAAATCAATCACATTTGAGTTAGTCATGTCAGTCACTAAGGTCGAAGGTCAACTCCTTCCTGGAACTACTGAGTTATAGTGCAGTAGCTATTACATGGAGTAGTTGGGCGGCTTTGGTAAGAAATTTACAACGAATGATTCGTCAAAAACAGACTGAGCATAATTACAGAATATGGTGTTCGGCACCTTACACCTTTAAAGAGAGCAATGTTTAATAGTGATTATTTCTTATATGTTCCTAGCACACCTGTTATGACTTATTATGCCTATACAGTACATTCAACTATATGGAAGAAGAAGAAAACAGATGTGTCTCTCAAATCAATTTTTCAATGTCGATTTCAAAATTAGTTTTACTGTAATTTATTTCCCTGATCATTTGACTGCCAGAACAGGCGCGTAGCCAGGAATTTGCCAAGGGGGGGGGGCGAAAATGTAGAAAAATTTTCAGAGCTGTAGATATGGCATTGCATACTATCTAAGCGTAGCGCCACCATGGTTGGCGCGAAGCGTACAAGAAAATTTTGGCTGAAAATGCCTCCCAGATCGCTGGAAATTGCACTTCCCAGGCCTTGTAAGTTGCATCTTAGCATTTTCTCTTTTGAAATTACTAGCGATATCATAAAAACATTAAAAGAAAATGTTAAAAAAATTCAAAAAAAAAAAATTCAAAAAAAAATATGCTCAAGGGGGGGGGCGGCTGCCCCCTTCGCCCCCCCCTTGGCTACGCTCCTGTGCCAGAACCAGTGAATTGGTGGGGAAGTCAGTCACTCGGCCAACCATTAGACTAACCTGGAGATGGAAAAATTCTTGAACATGAATTCTGCCATGTTTAAGAAGAAAAAAAACCAAACAAAAGAGCTATAGACTTAAGTATATAAACTTATGCAAGTAACTTATTGATGATGTGTAAAAGTAAGTTGGCCTGACGTTTTGATCGATCTTAGCAGGATCTTCTTCAAAGGCTAAATGACAAGTAACAGTAACAGAAGGGACTAAAACACACACAGAATACAGACAGGTTAATGAACATGGTGAACATGGAGATAGGTGTAAGGGGATTAGTAGACAAGGGATGGGGAGAAGAAACCAACAGGGGAAGAGGAGAGGTAGGAGATAAACAGTGGAGGGACAAAGAGAGGATTAAGGGAAGAGAATAAACTGGAGAAAGACAGAAAGGGGTGGAGAAAAAAGAGTGGAAGAGCTATGAGAAGAAGAGTGATGGGGGGGCGGGGACGGGGGGGGACATATTAATGAATGTAAGGTTGTAGGGGACTCTGACTTTTGTTAACTTTAGGGTAGTGTGCATATCCATTTTTGCCAAGTAGCTAATTTCAAAGCCACTAGTGAATATAATAATTTGAAAACAGTTTTTTTTTAATATTAAAAACTCATTCACCAATCCCGAGGCCTGCATGTTATCACCCGTCTGAAATTGTGACTTTAAAAAAATAATCTATTCATGTGGTTGAATATAATTTCCAATCGTATTCATAAATATTTCTTCAAGTGTTGAGAGAGGACCCTCTATGTTCAGAAGGCCGTTTCAGCTTTAATATTTTAGCGATTTAATTTTTTTTCCCTCGTATTCTTTATCTGTGATAGCCATTAACTTATCAAGTGGAGGTACCATGTAGGTTAGACAGGAACTGTTCTCCATCTTCACTATCAATTTCAAGAGCCACTTTACGTTAACAGCTTTGCTGCTGGCTCTAAATGCAAGGGAGGAAAAAAAAAATTGAAAAGAAATTGATGTAGAATTAGTTATAAGTAGAGAGTACTTTGAAGAACGTGTCTCATAATCAAAAGAAATATTCCTTTTCTTTACTCTTTGTCAGAGCGTTACAAAGAAAAAAGCATTTAGAGAGACAAAGAAGTATATATTTCCTGGCATGCTACATAAGTATGGCAGAAATATAAAGTTTAACGAGGAAACCTTGGGATCAGGATTATTGCTTCTGGCAACATCAGTATGAGATTGATAGATGATTTGAAAATTGTAAAGGTTGTTGAAAAGTAAAAGTGTACCCGTAAAGATGATCCATACACTGTCTTAATGTACTCTGTAATCTCCCAATGATAATTAAGGAAATACCTAAATAACTGCAGTTCTATGGTAATCCTTAAATAGAGACTGATCCATATGCACTCAGTTTAATTCTAAACAGTCACAAAAAATAAAGGTATTTAAATGACCATAAGAAACAGATTGGGTTCATCATCGATAGAGAAAAGGGCATGTTGATTTTGTGAAATGAAGATGGTAAAAGGGTTTTATTATTAAAATAAACTGACAAGAAACTTTAGTATTTGCTAAAGATGAGACAGATGAAACTAAGGATACATTTATTTTGAATAACTCATATTTGGGTAAAATAACTTTTTTTTCCCATGAAATTATGGATCAATCTATCCATTTAGTTTATAGATCTTTCTGTATATATCATTGATTTGAATATCTAACTGTCCATTCTGTCTGTCTGCCTGTCTGTCTGTCTGTCTGTTTGTCTGTATGTTAAACTGTCTGTCAGTCTGTCCATCTTACTGCTGTGTCACCATGAGACTTTCCATACACTTGTCCGTGCAATAGCAGATTTATGGTGTGGAAAGTATGTAGTATATAAAGTGAAATACAATTAATGCAAAACACTTGAATTCCTCATGAATCGTTTTCTCCAAATTAAAGTCAACTTTTTAAGTCAACTTAAGTCAACTAATACATGCAAACATGAGATAGACAATGGCCCTGGAGCCTTGAAATCGAACGTGGTGTCGAACCCTGAGTTAGGGGCGGTCCGCTGTGTAGAGTAAAACAGGGCTGGCAGACTCATGCAGACTTTTGCCTACACTGATGTTGTTGTTGTTTTTGTTGTTGTTGTTGTTGTTAATAAGTCACTTTCTGGTGCAAAGAAAATGCAATTGATCAACTTGGCCTAGGTGGAAGTGCACTTTGTAGGCCTATCCTTTAAGTTATAAAAGATTTCATAAGATTTTCAAACTTGGGGTGTTCTTGCACAGACACCCTTTAAATTATTTATCCAAAAAGTAGGACATTTTCAAAATTGTGGCCCTGACATACATTATATGAAATAGAATGTTAGACCGGCTAATAAATTGTAAATCAATATGGCTGATTTATAATGATATTAAAATTATCTAAATTTATGCAAAAAAAAAAGCTATTGTGAATTCTTTTAGTTTCATATTACTGTAGGTATCACTCTGCATATAGACTTCAGCTCACAGTTAGACATATATACATAGTTTCCACAATTCTTCTGCAGTTATAAATTCAACTCTATATCACCAAAAGTTTTTGCTCTTTTACACTCCGTATAATTGACAATAGTTTCCTGATTTTCTTCCTAATTTCCATTTATGTTTATAGTCCAACAGAATATTACACATTATTTTTAAATTATAGTCCTAATTGGATAACTGATCATCCATCAATCTTTCTAATGAATGTAAACACAAGGGATAACTGTCTAAGTAAGGAAATATTACTAAAGGCCACCAAAATTGCCATTCACATTTTTAAGTGACCTAAATATATCGTTATGAAACTCTCCCTCTTGTTTGTGGTGTTTTTGACGAGTTGATCACATATTTGTTTATTGTCACTCTCAGAGTTGACCAGCTGAGAATCTAGTTTAAGTGTCTGTATCACATACATCCATATGATTTTAGTCTTAATTGTGTCCAGTAAAAGCCAAATCAATATCTATAAGAGCTTGCTTGGATGTCAGATCAATTAAATAGGGATGGCCAGCTAGAATAATATCCATTACTGGAGACTTGATAAAATGGATATTGCAGGCATCGATTTTTGAAATGCTGATGAAGTTCACAAAAAAGAGTCAGTTAATAGAGGCAATATGTATTGTTATTATTTTGAACTGTAGTCTTATATCTACTGAAGATTTACCAGCAAAAGTATAAGTAAATTTATTTATTTTATTATATTTCTTTTTGAAATGCTGATGAAGTTTCAAAAATAAGTGTTCAGTGAATAGAAGCAATATATATGTTTACTATATTTAGCACTGTAGATTCACCAGCAAAAGTATAATTAACACTATTATTATTACTATTATTAATATTATTTTTTTCAAAAATATTTATCTTTCTAAACACATTTTGCTCAACTATAAGAATATGTAATATTAATAGGAATATATTGAAATGCTGACAAAGATAAAAACAGAAGAAAGGTGTTTGAACAGTGAATAGAAGCAATATATATATTGTTACAATGTTGCACTGTACGTACCAGCAAAATTATCATTAACTTTATTATTTAATTTTTTTTTGTGCAAAAATCTGTATCTTTCTAAAGACATTTTCCCCAACCATAAGAGTGTTATACAACGTTGTCTGATGATCACTCAACGCATGAAACTCTGAGTAACAATTATATACTAGTGTTCCACTAGTCTCAACTAGGCTCAACCTATATAGATAGATATATTATTTGTGAATATATCTGTTTATGGTGATAAATTACTCAATTCTCTCCTGGATTTTAAACTGAGATTCCTACCCATTTGTCATGATCCTTATACATATCTGGATTTTTCAACTATTTAACAAATAGTGTTTGCATTGTTCTGTTCTCATCTCGGTTATCATGCATTATATCTTCATAAAACGTTAATAGCCAGAGCTGCTTGTTATAATAATAATAATAATAATAATAATAATAAATGAGACTTATATAGCGCCAAATCAGTAAACAAAAGGCACTGCTCAATACTGTGTTACTCTGACTATAGCGTCCAACACATCTTTATCTCCCGATGAATGTCGATCTCCGTCAATATCCCAAGCGAATACAATTTAATATCCGCATTTAAACATAATTATCACAGATTAGTTTAATTATTACAAGATTGGTACTAATTATCACTCACAATTTGCTACTGCAGGACAGCTTAAAAGTCCTTCAATAAAATTTGTAAAATATTTCAGAAGATATTCCACTGAAGTTTTAGAAATTGCACCTAATTTGGTTTTTAAGTGTTTTTTTTTTTTTTTTTATGTCTGCCTGCTTTCCTCACATTTTCTTCATTATGATTATTATCATTCTTATTATTTTTTTTAAAGTTTTTAGAATTTCTTGGCAGCTATAAAATTTGTTAAGGTTTTAGAGTAGTTATTACCCTTAGGCTAGATATTTGCATCAATGATTCGTGGTATGCTTTAAAAGATTCATGAGCAGATGTAGAAAGAACAAATTTACGAGTCTCTCTCTCTTTAGATGCTGACTCAGAACTGCTACAGAGAGAAATTTATTGGAATTGGCTTTTAGAATTATATTTAAATCAAATAAGGGTTGGATATACATATACTTGTTGTGGAAGGCAAAATTATTTTGAAACCTAGCCGATACATTTAATATGAAGTCTATGAGATTATTGATGTCCAAATGTGATTTTCTCGATACAAGATTTTACAAATTAGTGACAGTTAAGCATGTATAATGAAGATCTAACAACAGACAGATACTCATCCTGGTTTTCTCCTTTGAGATGTATATCTACTAATGGACTCTAGTCACTGCTCAGTAGAAGTACCTGCCTAAAACCAGGATGCCAAATCTGGTTAAAAGTGCATGCTGTCTATTTTAGGAAAGACTTGATTATAAAATTCAACATGTGAACATGTCTACATTCTTTTTAGTAAGCATTCTACTATTGTCAGACAAACATAAAATAACACCAATTATAAGCTTAAGGCCTATAATTTATATATCCATGCAATAACATAACAAAAGAGCCTATAGATGCACTCTTTAAGTAAGTTAAGATAAAAGATATTACAAATTAGCGACAGTTATGCATGTATAATGACAAGCTAACAACAGAGAGAAAACAGAGGTGTCTCCTTGAATTATCAACTAATCCTGTTTTTCATCTTTGAGATGTATATCTACTAATGGACTCTAGTCACTGCTCAATAAAAGTTCCTGCCTAAAACTAGGCTGCCGAATCTGGTTGAAAGTGCATGCTGTCTATTTCAAGAAAGACCTGAAAGAATATTGTGTAACTTTCCAACAGGTGAAAGTGTCTACTTCTTTTAGTATAAAGCATTCTTCTAATATCAGGCAATCATAAAATAACACCAACGTTAGTTAAGGCCAATATATACTTTATACCCATGCAATGATAAAAACAAAGGCCTAGATGTACACTGTAAGGAAATAATAGTCTTTTGATGCATCAGGAATGTTACTGCTGTCTTCTTGAAAAGTTGGTTAATATGTGAATGTATATATATGTAGATAGGGAATCAAATGTTGGCTCCATGATGCAGGTTTGGCGATACATAATTAAGAAATTTCACAGAATTTCTTTGTTGGGTTGGATTATTTACTCAAAGCCTAACTGAATACGCTCACACATCTAGGCTCTGTACAGATGCATGTACAATCCCAGAAGTTGGGACGGTATTCAATGGACTCTCATTTAATCACAACAACAACTCTCAAATTTAAGCAGATTTCTACCTACTGTGATCATAATATATAATATATGGTCCATTGCCTGTTTACTGAATTAAGGATTTTGCTTGAAAAAATTTTATTGAAGTTGATCAAAAGGGCTTCAAAAAGTACTTATTAGCTTTTTTTGTAATTCAATGCAGAATGAAACTGATAACTGTTGAAAAAACAAATATATCTTCCTCATAAAATTCTGTAGACAAAATTTCAATTATGGAGAAGATCAGAGAAATTTGACACAAAACTGCCTCCAAAACTAATTGCTTATTCTCAGCACTGCATTATATCCGTCTTCTCCAATTTCATCATCCAAAGTTGGAGAAAGATCATTTTTTTCATTTAAATTTCCTCATTAATTTTATTTCACTATATTTTGTAAGCTTCTATGATGTGTCTTTTGATGACACTTCAGATCTGAATATCAACTCGATGTCGAGCATAAATTACTTTTCCAAAATCATTGAGGTGAGGGTGGCTGGCCGGGCCAGTAGGAGGTAAAGGAGGGAGGGCTACAATTATGTGGCTTGGGATCAACCTTGGGGTTCCAGAAGATATTGAGAGGGCCCAAGAAAAATGTGGGATAAAGAATAGTGTATGCTCATTTTCATAAAATACTCTTGGTAAAATGATGAGTGCAAACCGGGAGTTCAGTGACGTAATTGTCTCAGACTGAGGCCTGGTCTGACTATTAACGTCTAGCTGTATCTGACAACGTGCGTCTTGTTTGCATAAGGAAAAAATACCTACATTTCGAAGAGTACTGTATGTTGGACTTTGATTAAATGTGGCATTAATCCTACAAATTGACCAGTAAAGACTTTGAGATGTAACATTCTGTTTATCTTAAATGAAATGTCATTTGAAATTGACCCTTTAGTTAGACTGCCATTCATTTTACGCCACTGCCCACTTCTTCGGCTTTCAATGTTATTAGTCTGGAAAGTTAGCCTGTGTATTACGTAATCAATTCTCCAAGCCTAGCAAAGGAGACGAGCTTGGAAATTATGTCACTTGCACAGCTCAAATTTCCTGCAATCTGCTGCGAGAACCTATTAAAATGCCTGACACAGGTGAACAGTTACTTTATGACAGTGCTATTAAATGGTGCTCCTTCAAATGTACAGTTTAATCAGTAGCCAGAGGCATACAAGAGAGAAATGAAATAACCAGACATTGTTCCTAAATAAGCTTTTCCAAATTTGTTACAAAAGGGCACTGAAGATTCGATGCATGATGATAATTCAGAAATTTTGAGAATCAGAAAAGTAAAGCTATCAAAAATCACCCAATTGGGATGTATACCCCAATTTCTCACTGTCATATATTGAGCAGTAATTTGAGTCACTGGTTTTTCATAAATTAAAAATAGACTTGTGCTACCCTTCACCCCCTTAACAGGTAGCACAGTTACAAAACAAATAGAGTTACTGTATAGTGATGTCACCATTATCCCGACCTTCAGATGAAGTCACTCGTTACCAAACTCAATTAGCGAAATTTTAGAAACGTTTCTTATTTATCAATTTTAGAAGCTTCTTAAGCTTCACACAGATACATGTCGAGGCATTTTTAAGAGCTGCAGCTTGCCTATAGCTGTTATTCAGGCAAGACTGAAACAGGACATGTATGCAACTGCCCCTTAGTTGTCTTCTTGTCATCAGCTCAGTGGATATTAAATATTAATAGATTTCATATTTGAAGGAATTAATCAACGATATTGTGAGCGGATATTTGAGTTAGTCTTCGTCTTCTTTCCCACTTTCTCAGGTTTGAGCAGCCAAAGAGGAGGATGACATCAGAGGCGGTTCAGCCTGATCTCTTCACCAACAGCTCATCCATGAGCAGCTTGGGAGAATCTCTGGGATTGGTAAGTTCTTAGTTAATATGTGACCCATTCTGTCAAAATCAAGATCATGTTGAAAAGAATGTATCATATTCTGAATAAAGTAACATAGCAGATTAAAATATGATATCAAGATCAATACGTGCTGGAGATAATTATACAACACACTGGCAGTTATATGTTGTTTGTAATAAAAAATAAAATGAGGTTTAATGCCTATATTGTTGAAGGAAACTGTTCGAAATGTAGGTTATAAATTACATTAGGTTTTTGTCTGAGCTTTTGATCATCCTGTGATGTTTATTTCCAGCAGTTACTGAAAATTCACAGACGATTATGATTATTAACAAAAAAAGGGTAAATCCACCCCCTGGAGTGATCAATTGTTCACATTCCTCAGCTTTTTTGGGCAATACTATACATATTTTATGGCTTAATCTTGCCCATTTTGTAAGTTGAGTAGGAAGAGGGTGAGTGTGGGGGGCAAGGGTCCATTTGTTGTGAGATGGAAATTGCTGTACCCAAAGTGGACGTGTGCTTTATATACATAAATCTGATATAACTCAGGGGTGCAACAGCCCTCTGTGCTATTGGGTATAAAAAGGGGTGGGGTGGGGTGGGGCGGGGGAAGAAGGGGAATGCTTCCAAATGACACCTGCACTGCCCCATTTATTCTGGTGTTCTTTGGGATATGCATGTATCTAGTCTCTGAAGTGAATGAATTAACACCACAGAAACTTCTGTGTGTTTCTATAGCCTACACATGTATTGTACTACACATATTGGCAGAGACTTCATAATATTTACCCAATACACTTTAATGATGTTATAATTTATTGATAGAAAACATCCCAAGATATTTAAGTGCTTCATTTGTGGTCAAGCGAGAAGATATTGTGAACAATTTGGCACTATTATGAAAGTGCCGTCAAAGGTGCCGTCCACGGAGCACTAGGTTTAATGGAAATTGTCGTTTATTCACAATCATGATAAACTGATACTTACACGTCTGTCAATTAAGGGGTAAAATTTAAACTTTTCCATTCTAATTTAGGGATAAAAATTGGCAAAATCATTTAATGACCTGGTTATGAATACTCTCGTACACAGTCTCAACATTGGTCACATGTGATGGTCATTTCTGATGGTCATTTCTGAAGGTCATAACAACTACTATAATCCAGATGGTTTTGATAGCTTTTCCATCTGTGAAGTTTTCATTTTGAGGCTTTTAATCTGGTAGTCAGTTTGAGAGTTGGCAGAGTCAGAATTGCTATTTTAATTTGTCTTGATAAATAAATCAATGGTGTAGAGCCCACTCACTGCACATTACACCACTGATCACAACTAGACACAACTAACTGACCTTAGATGGAAAATCATGGTGTGTGTGTTTAAAGGCATTGAAGACTCGACACAAACCGTGTGCCGCCTCTGAAAAA
>KN882912.1:56144-74585 GCA_000934455.1 Apostichopus parvimensis
TCACGCAGCAGGAAGTGAACAATTGAATCTTTGTTATATATTTAACTAGCTAATAGTCATTAATTGTGAGGCTGAAGAAAGGATTAAAGTAAAGAAATGATTTTCTATTGCTCACACTATCTCAATTACTAAATACTGATGTGGCATTAGTATGCTAGAACATATTCCTGATTCAATTGACATCTGCTGTACTCTGAAGATTTGGAAATATAATCTTAGATCCATAACGATTAAGTCTTGATTAACAAAAATCTGCCTCTGGAAACGAAAATTGTTTAAAGTTACTCAACAGAATATTAACCATATCTGCTCATGATTTACAAGTGTTTTGTACTTTGGAGGAAGTCCCCGTCGAAATAGATATCATTCAGATGTCTGTGGACTTGACAGCTCGACGTAATAATATTAACCGATCGATAAAGATTTGAAACCCTCGACTGTATTTATGTTAGTGCGAATGCTCACATTGCATGGCTAGCATAGAAGGTAATAGTGAAAGTTTCAAGGTTTACAGTACTCTTATATCAAGGCAAGGACTTCTCACATGACTTTAACAACAATTAGCCCCCAGTTGTTCGTAACTTGGCACATCCTAGTGCGCACATCTCAAACAGTCTCTCCTGGGGTACTACAGGGCGCCACATCCCTGGGGGACTCTCCATAGGGTGCTGTTTTAATCCAGCACATGCGACTATATTTACAATTGACCTAACAGCTCCCCAGTCATACACCTGGGTAAAGAGAGGGATTAGAGATAAAAGTGACTTGCCCAACGACAAAATTATGTAATGATCGTGCCAGGACGAGATCCTGCAATCACTAGATCCCAAGTCCAGGGCCTCTGCGTTTGACCACAACCCTCCAAACATTAAGAACACCTTTATTTGGTAAATAGGTGTTACCAAAAACATAATGAAATATTAAATCATGCCTCTGGTTGAAAGAAATACCCCTAGACTTCTTGGTTGTGATGGTCACTTGTGGGACTTATGGTAGATTTCAAAAACTTGTAATTTTGCAAGCATATGTGGTTGCTTTCTTTCCCTCTCAAGCAGTGGCGGAGTGTCCATACAGTCAGGGGGGGGGGGGCAAATGCCCCCCCTGACGGACTCAAATGGACTGCTGGCGCCCTTTTCAGCTCTTTACCACTTTTTACTTATTGGCGATTAATGACTTTTTTAATGCGCTCTCATCTACATATTGACATTTGTCACATTTTGTTGGTGTAATTGGCGATGACACCTATTTATTCTTCGTTATCTGCAAATTAGCCAGGCCCGGGAAAGGGTCATTTCCGGCGATCTAGAGAGTATCTTTACTCAAAAAATTTCTGTGCGCTACGCGCCAACCTGTGGTGGCACTCCGCTTAGATAGTGTCGAAAGCGCCCCTACAGACCATTCTCGCCCCTCCTGACCAATACCCCTAGCTCCGCCACTGCTCTCAAGCAATTGATTATGTCTGGTAGTTGCTTGTGTTTTGTTTTCATGGGAGACACACTAAAACAATATTCCAGAAAACACATATCAGGGAATAAATTAATCCGGTATCGCATCGCAAAATGCTATTCAAAATGGTATATAGAATGTTATGCAAGTACAAAGTACTTTACACAGGAACCATAGTATTTAATGAGTATTTGAAAATCCGCTCTTTAGTAAGACTGCTGTTCATTTTTAGCCACTGTCAACTTCTTCACTGTTCAAGGTTATTAGTCTAGAACGTTAGCCTGCGTGTTACGTAATCAATACGCCAAGCCTAGCAAAGGAACCAAGCGTGGAAAAGTCACATGCAGAGCTCATATTTCCTGCGATCTACCGCGAGAGCCTATGAAATTGCCTGAGGCAGGTAAACTGTTATGGCAGTGGTTATATTAAAGGGCGAATGTTCAAATGGAGACAAAATTTAGAGCCTTCAAATTGCTATGCAAAATTTGATATCCTGTGTATGTAAGCTATAACTTCAATTAAAGCTGTGAATACAAACTGTCAATCGGTTACCAGTTTCATTCCAGAAAAAAAAAGAAAAAACACAAAGGACAATTTCTCTAGAACCAGAAATGTTTCAAACATGGACTTGAAGTCTTTGTCCGAACAATGCATTGTGAACAATTTCTTTTCTCGTCACAATTTTTAAGATATTTATCAATTCCAATAGATGTGAAAGGTAAACTTTAACAACTGGTCTTGGGCGCTCGGTGTTCAGTACTTGGCAAAAGAACAAGTAAATGTTACAGCTCTGTAAGCTTAATCTACTGTAGGTCGCTGTTAACTGCTGCAAGTCCTTTCAGATGAGAATAGGGTGGGATTAAGTCAGCTTGCCCACACCATCATCTTTCATGCCTTTAAAGTAAGGTAGTGGCAAACACTCAAACTATCCTACCAAGGGAAACTTAATTGAACTTGACAGCCAGACCATCGTAACTAATTTTACTTTCTCTAGACAAACTCTGCCTTTAAGATTGTATTCCATAATGTAGACTGTTCCTTGGGATTCTTGGGAGGTGGGGGGGAGGGGGGGAGTGAGGAAAGAATTATGGGGGTTGAAGGCCAGGAGCATAGATCTACAGGTGGTTGTTCTCTAACAACGCGGTTAATATGGACCTATATATTAGCACTAAATGATATGATGAGCAAATAAAAGCATTTCAACGTGTAGTCACGTGTAGCATGGCGCGGAGCGTACAGAATTTTTTGTGTAAAGATACTCCCTAGATCGCCGGAAATGACCCTTTCCGGGCCTTGCTAATTTGAAGATAAACGAATAATAAAAATGGTGTCATCACCATTTGTGACAACTCGGAAGTTTATATGGGTGTTGAAAGTACATGCGCTTGGAAATAGTTTCGTACAACGGAAGTGCCGATAGAGCATTTTGTCAGAAAATTACACCAACAAAATGTGACAAATGTCAATAGGTAGATCAGAGCTCAATAAAAAAGTCAATAATCACGAATAAGTAAAAAGTGGTAAAAAGCTGAAAAGGGCGCCAGCAGTCCATTTGAGTCAGTCAGGGGGGGCATAGGCTCCGTTTGCTTAATTTGTGATATCAAGGTTGTTTATAGGCAGTATTCTGTGTTTGGTAACACTTATTTTTAATTTTAGGCCCACACGGCTTTATACTGTGATTTGTTTGTGCAAAGAGGCTTCATATTAGCACTTACATGATATGATGAGCAAATAAAAGCATTTCAACATGTAGTCACTACTTATTTTAATCTTTAGGCCTGCATGATTTTTGAGAATTCCTCTTTTATGTCTGCTGGAAGGTTTCATTTAGTAAATCCTGTAATCTCTGCCTGCATGTTTAATTACTGTATGTGGTTCTTATATTTGCAATATCAAGGTTGTATTTTTACTTTGAAGTATAGCCTGCAGTATTCTGTGTGTGGTAACACATATTTCTAATTTTAGGCTCACATGGCTAATTACTGAGATTTGTTTTGGTAAAGAGGCTTCATTTTATTAGCTAACATTTAATCTGTCCCTGCATGTTAATTTACATTGATTTTCTTCTAAATTTGATACATCAGTGTTGTCTTTACCATTCTACTTCAACCAACACTGTGAAGCAGCATAGATTTGTTCAAAACAAATGCCAAATATAGTTTATATAATTTAATATGAAGTGATATATAATACAAATAGTACTAACATTATAATAGTGGTTCCATAGCTGCAATTACAGGTAAAAAGTTCATTCCCAAAATGAAGAAATGTCTCCACTGTATCTTATTTTAAGTTTTCACATTTTACTACTGGGACTGACTAATATTTTTATTCATAGTAGATTGTACGTTGATCACGATTGAAAATATGGAAATTCTGCATTTTTTCTTTTGTTTTTTCATTTTTATTTGCTCTGTTCCTTCCTTCCCATAGGGACCAATCCCAACTGATTTAGCTAGATGAATAATTTCATATAGTCATTGAAAAGCACAAATTTAAACTCATTAACTTGAATTATTGCCATGGGAACAATGAAAGTTTATACATGTCAAGTGTCTCGAATTATTCCGATGCATTTGGTACTTACCAGCAAAACTCTTGAAGGGGTTGTTGTCTATTTGTTCATCATTTTCTATTAAAACCCTAAAATTGCTGTCGGAATATAATTGCTTCTTTCTTTCGTTTTGATTGAATCTATAGCATAGTGGGGGAGGTCAGTGCAATAAAAGCAAATTCTGGATTATTAAAAAAAGCAATTTTGAAAATTGCATTGTATTTCATCTCTATACTACCTTTAAGAATTTAGAAATATAAATTTAAGGATCTCGCTAGAATGCATACTAATTTCATTACCTGCCTTTGCTCGATAAGAACAAATTGCAGGCGTATAAAGGCAGGATTCCATTTCCTCTACCCTGCCCCTCTCCTCCTCCTCCTCCTCCTCCTCCTCCTCCTCCTCCTCATCCTCATCCTCACATCCTCCTCACATCCTCCTCCTCCTCCTCACATCCTCCCCTGAATGTATAATATATACATACAGCTAAGTAGCCATTAACATAGAATGTTCTAAAAATATCTTTGGAGAGAGAGAGAGCTAATATGGGAAATTTCATAATATAAAATACTAGCACAATATAACATTCTTTGTTGGTAAGTTTCTCTGTTACCTTTTTTCATATCAATATGATTTATCATCTCGTACTTGTTGTGGATATCATAAACTGAATACTCTTCAATTTGATCCAGAATATTCATGTTCAGTACTTTATTCCCAAGTCATATGTGTCATATATATGCAATATATACATGAAGTAAAAATGTGATCTTGATAATTCAATTTAGGTTGCGAACTGAAGACCAGTAATCTGTGAAAATAATTGAAGACTAACTAGTTCCTAGGGGAGTCATATAAGTAACACTGCCTTCATCTTCAAAGATTGATTTACCTCATTGCAAGGCAATATGTCATTTCTCTATCTTGATTTAATCATCCACCAAAAAAAAGCCAGATGGATGAGTGTTCAGCAATATTAAACATGAAATGGACGTACATTTCTGCGATCTTTCTAGTTAAATGAGCTTTTGACATGTCAATAGAAAGTGTCTTTGGCTATAAGGTATAACATACTCACAAAAGTGACAAGATATTTTCCATTTTTTAAACTTTTTTTTTAGAAAAAAAATAATATGGTTATGCAGTGGTGTGACTGAGAACTGATAAATTATTGAAAAGAGGAAATCAAGTTAAGATGAGTGGGGAGGTTTACTGGGCCATCATTGGTTTAGTTTTGCCAGAAAGTAATCGAAAGGACTTGGCGATTGTATAGTGTGTTGTGTCAACCACAGATGTGCATTATCAGTCAAAATGTCAGTACGTGGGTTCATTACCCACCCCACTAATTTCATTAAAAATTGGTGTTTTGGTTTGTGGCATTACCTCAGGAAAATTTCCAAAGGTGCCAGGTGGGTGTACATTATTGATGGGTAACAACCTATGGTTGCAACTCGAGGCGGAGGGATTTGAAACATTCTTTGATTTTCTGCTGGAGAAACTCTGGGACGCCCTGAGGAACTGATTCTCGTATTAGACTATAATAGACACCAGTATCAGTGATACCCCCTCATTGAACAAAGAGATACAAGTTTGAATACTTCCCTGAAATATTTATGTTTATGATGAATAACTAGAAAAATCGTATTGGCACTCTACCACAAAACAAGCCAGTTCAAGCAAATTTTCAAAATTTGAATAATTATAAAATAATCATTTATTTGAAAATTACATTTTTGTAAGTGGGCCCGAAATAAGTCATAGTTCCAAAGGACATATTTAGAAAAGGTTTCTCAAAAGATACTATTGCTCCAGGCTCAGCTTTCCCCTGGAGTGGATATTTTTTGAGGAGGCAGAACAATTATCGTTGAAGTTCAGAATGTGAAGTTAAGATGTTTGAGAAGTATTTCTAATGTCTTCCCATTTTTAATGATGTTTCGAACAATAATAATTCAACATAAGAGCATGAGAGGAAACAAAGGACTGGTGAAGCGGGGAAAGGGGGGGGGGAAGGGTCAGGTAACAAGAGGCTTGGACCTGTGGTGGTGGCAACAGAGATTTTGCCATTTTCTGATATTGTCATATTTTTCATGATATTGAACAGTATCCACATTTGTTTCTCATCCAGAATATTTCCACATGTATACATTTTTTTTTCTGTTTTGATCTGATAACTTACAGATTATCCTTACGCCAAAGTCCAAGAGAGGATCCTGCACATGCAGGTACTAGATTATGACAGGTTTAGTCGCAACGACCCTATAGGAGAAGTCAACCAGCCACTCTCTGAAGTCGACCTCACACAAGAGACAGTCCTGTGGAAGTCACTGGTGCCGAGCAAGAAATCTTCGGTGAGCCTTCTTTACAATTGGTTGATTCGTATAATCTACGAAGAAAGAAAAAAAGTCTGAACTTTTATTTAAAATTTGCTTGGAGTTGAAAAGAGCAGGTTAAGACGATAAATATATTCTCTATCATGTCTATTGTCTATTGTTGTGGTAAGAATGCAGAGCAGTTTCTCAAACTAGCCAGATTTCTCACCACATATATTGCAATATATGATAGCAAATGATGATTAATGCCTTGTCTGGATCATATATAGTCAATTCTATATTGCTATCACTGATTTAGGCTGATTATTGAATGAAACATTAAACGCCTGACATTTACATGATTAATAAAAAACTGGCCGGTGAAGTATTAAAAAGTTTGAAAGGAGCAAATCTGACTTGTATCAAATACTGCGACAGCTTTCGTTTTCCCGCTTTCTTTCAAAGTTCATCAATTTAGAAAAAGTTTTAAACAGTGTTCGCTGGTTCATAGATAGGCATGTTCCTGCTTTGAAATACTATTCTAAAGTAAATAAAAAAATAAAATAAAAATGCTAATAGTTCCTCCAAATTTTAACTTTAACCATGAAGAACATTAAAGGTGATTGAAAGAAAGATTATAAAACAAACAGAAATAGCAGGAGAGTGTTCTTCAAAAATTAGCCATTTTATTTTTAAAAATTGTCAATTTTTAGTTAAAAGTGCTTTGTTGTAAAACAGAATTAAAGATAAAATGTGTTTTCAAAGAACCAATCTGTTTTGTTGAAAAATTATAAAAATCATAATTAAAATTGCCTAGTTGCAAAAACTTATAGATTAAATGTAAATGAATAAAGTCCTCTTTTGTGGAAAAACAATAATTGCACTTTCAAGCATTGGAATTTTGTGATCATGAGACATATATGCACAGTGGATCTAATTCAGTTGGAATGTTCTAGGGGTGACTGTGTAGTTGGCTGCCTCTGATCAAAGACACGTGTCTGAGTGGCCCGTCAAGGACTGTTCAGCCCACTTTAAGCCCTCTTTGACTAGAGATTACATGTCTGCCAGACGTGACTACAAAACACAGCTCTGTATTTTGGAAGCCAACATTCCTCTGACGTGACTGGAATTGCGAACCGATTCAATAAGATGCCGCCAACAACAAGAAATTTGATCATGTTAATGTCTACAAAGACAAAAAATAATTGGTGCCTCTTAAATTGATGTTTAAAGGCATGTAAATCGTCTTCTGTTATGCTTACAACTCTGTAATCGGTCCCAAAGAAAGAAAAAAAATGTTTCAAGTTGTTTCATATTACTTAGATTTCTGAAACAGTAACTTCAGCTCATCATCTAGTCCTAGAAGTATCGCAAACCTCAAGTACCTTAAAACACCATATTTTTTTAGTATTAGTCAATAACTTCTGTGACTATGCATATATTTGAGATGATTCTGAACAAGAAATAATTTCTCTGTTGTTGGGTTCTGCTCTTGTTACCTTGCAACAATGAGATTACAATGTCTTGCAGTCATACCATATATGTTATTTCATATTTGGGAGAGGGTTGACATGTTGCTCTGACCATGTATGCAATTTACAAATGTGCAACATGAAATTTGTAGATTGATATGATGGATGTATGTACTGATGAATTTTCATACTCAAATAAGTTCAGATTTTGTGACACATTTTTTACCCTTGACACCATTGGACAGTCTCCAAAGGGTCACTATACAGTGGTCAGTATTGAATTCTGTGGTAATGTTGTGAGTAAATCACAGGTGACCCTCCCCAGACATTGTGATCATCCTGTCCCAGTGGTGTCACCAACATTCAATCACATTTTTACCCCATTAAATATTTGAAACCTTCATTCAAATACACCATGCATAAAGTCTTTAATAGCTTTGGAGATCTCTGTAAAATGTGATTACTCGTTAGCATAGTCTTGAGGGTATTAAAACACCCTCTGTTTAAATTCTGAAGACATGTTTGAATATGTTATCTAGGTTGTTGACATAACCAAAATTTCAGCAGGCCTCATGTATGCAGACAGCTTGAGGCCTTTTGCAATGAAGCTGTACCTATGGATGTTTCCATTTCTGTTGCTGCATCCATAAAGAAAGATTCTTAGTCGCATTACATGTACGCCTGCCTTCCTCCTAAAAGGTGTCATGAACACTCTTATTGTCATATGGCTACATTACATCATGAAAATAAACACCGTCAAGGTAATTCGAAAATGACACAACATCGAACGCTGCATAGATATCAGTAATGCTGTAAATGGTGAAAGCTTGGCTTAAATTTCATTTAGTACTCAGTTTCCATCAACTGATCCATTTACATCACACTTAAGAGCATTATTTTGACAATATTGTTCCCTTACAAACTGTATTAAGCAACACAATATACTATCCAATTTAGACCCTAACTTAAGACATGTACAGTATACTAAAAGGTTATTGATAATTGCCTGCATGTATATGCTACGAAAGTCACTGCTGTTAAACTTCAAGAACTATTTTATTGTCACCCACCTAGCATTTCCCTGTATTCAGTCATTTGATCTATAATTTAGCTCCTCCCAAATATTTTGCAATAATTTGGAAGTTCAGCACTGCTGGGAATTAAAGTACCTTTGAAAACTTTAATTATATGCTGAAATTTGGAAATGTTAAAATCTTTGTAACCCTTCATTTCCTTTTCTTTCATGTTTCCAGTCCCTCCCCCTGCCCCCACTCCCCTCCTCCTCTCTACCCTCTCTTATTTACCGTTCATTTTCCACTGTGTGATCCTAGTGTGGCATACATGTGGCTAATGTAGGGTTTGCCATCTGTGCAATCTTCCCTTTGATAACAAAAATTGAGAATAAAAGGCCACAGAAAGGTAGTAAAAAGATATTCAACCAAGAGTTTGTTAGTACAGTTGTATTAAAAGATCAGCTATTATTAATACACCTTTGCCTGCTACAGTGTGACTTCAAGTACCTTAGGCCCGTTCTTGGGGGTAAATTATGACAATGAAATTTGCTTCTTCAAGGTTTAATAATGTCTGCATGTACTTTATGATTCATGATGGATGAGGTCCTTATACTATGTATGTTGATAATGACAGGCAAGATCATTTGCATAATACATACTATCTCAAATAAGCCTGGATAGGTCTGCTGGCCCACTTTCCCTATAAAGTTCTAATTTGAAAATCCAGTCAGATTTGTGTATTTAATCAGTCTCCCCCGGTTTGTTAGTTTCTTGACTGCACGGACTTACCTTCCCTGACTTTCAGTGTACCGTACATTAAAATAGAGGTTACCAGAGTGAACATGTGGGCAATACCATATATCTCATCGATTATTTATTGTGAGATTTAGAACGGATTTCCATCCTCCTTTGCTGAGCTTCATTCTGTGAAGTAATTAAATCATCTTTGGGAGAGGGCAGCCTTCGTCTGAACTGATATATAGTGGGGCTGGGAAACCTTGTGAACCCGTTTGAACCGGGTTCATGGGTAATTTACTGTTGGAATTCACTGTGTGACCAAAAAAGGGATAAATTTTGAAAATTTGAGGGGGGGGGGGGGAGTAATTTGATTACTGTGTCTATCAAAAGTGACCTTCAGATACCATCTAATATTTTTCAAGGTAATTATTGGTCAGTTTATTTGTATGCGTCCACCAAAATTTCCTTTCAGCCAAGTCTGGATTTGCTGCCTCAAACTGTTCAGTTATGCATCCCTTGGGAATTAATTTGAGCTGAGAAAGATTTTAATTCCAAATCTGTATTTAAAGTGTCAAGTTTTTGGTGAAAATAACCCTCTTAGAATTTATTAAAATGGAACCTGACGATGTAATATTCCCATGATAACAGACTCCAATCTAAAGATTACAGAAAATATTGTGAAAGTTTTTGTTGTGTACTCAACTTCGGTAAAATGAAATGGTTATTAAAACTAAACAAAATATATTGAAGATGGTAACAGAAATTAAAGTGGGGGTACATTATGAGATGTAAACAAGTTTAGCCTAGCTGTTTGAAGTACTTCTTTCAATGGCAAACTACTATCTCACCCTCATTATAAAAAGTTTGATATTTTAGCTTTTTTTTATAGTTTAGCTGCTAAGCTACAATTTAAATATTTAAATATCTGTGTGAATGGTTCAATTTTTTTACATATATCAATCACAAAACAGCAAACTAAGATATTAGCCAAGTTTTTCCCTGCCAACAACGTTAATTGGCGAGTAATTAAGGATATTTGCAGATAATGAGAAAAGTGCCCACGACAAATTCCACATTTAAAATTAATCGCATACAGTTCCCCCAAGCCCACTAGTTTGAATTCAACCAATCAGAGATGCAGGTTTAGTTATGAGCCATTGCTAACAATAGATTCAAGACTTTGCATTGGTACAACCAGGGAGTTGTTATGGAACTCCCTGGTACAACTGCCATATAGACTGTACACCAATCAAGCATGGTGTTGTATTACGTTTGGTCAATGACGTTCGTAGTGTTTAAATATTCATACTATGGGCGAGGTTTATTGGGATCCCAATGGAAAATATCTTGGAGAAAACAAAGTTGAAAGTTGCAAATTTTTCGACTTTTACGCCACCATTTGAAGTAAGATTTAAATAGATAAGCTAGTTATGTATGTCGTTATGGCATAGTGGAGTCAGTGAGGTTGAGAAAAATCATAGAAAAGGATGCAAAATGCTGCTTTAACTTGCATGTTCATATCTTGAAATGAGCAATGAGTATTTTGATTTGATGTGAATAATTGGTACGAATATTACACACAGGGCTGAGTGAAAATTAAATGTTTAAGTTTCCAGTTTTTCATACAGTGTCCCAAAAGAGTTGTTCTCAATGCTTACAGTTTGTCTACATGTCTACATCTGGCAATAATTCTTTCATAAATAGGAGCCTATAATTATGGCATTAATACTCTGGCAATAATTCATTCATGAAAGGAGTTAGATACACAGTAGCTGTAGGTAAGAGAACATCCACGTTGTAACTGTCCAAACATGAAACAAGTGTGGCCTTGTTTTGCTGAATTGATCATGTTTTGATTTGGAAAGTAAAAAAGCAAACAAAGAACTTTATTATTTATCATCAGTCATTATCATTATTATCATTTATTATCATTATTTTTGTGCGAATGTCTTAGCATGTCAGAGCCAGCCAAGTTACAATGTTACACAGTCCAGCATCTCTAAGGTTGCCCACCATGAGTGAATTCTAAATTTGTACACATACTGCAACAATGACACGTACCATTAAAGGTTTCTCTATGGGCTGGTTGACAAGGTCACAGCATTAACATGTTCACCTGCTGTCATGAAGTACAATCTTTGTCATGCATGGCTAAGTGTATTATTGCAATTTTTTACTATGTAACTGTACAGAAAGTACATGTCTTCATATCATCATGCAGTGTGTGTGTAAACATGTTCAGAGCATCACTGTTTGATGATTACATATGAAAGTGTATACAGATATAGGCCTATATCAGGTATGGTCCTGTTTGCTGGGAAGGAAACAGTTGAGATATGTATTGACCTGTTTTTAAGATGTTCAGAGCATCACTGATTGTAAAATGTGTATACATACATATATATATCAGGTATGGTCCTGCTTAAAGGAAAGTAAACAGTTGAGTATATTGACCTGTATTTAAGATATTCAGAACATCACTGTTTGAGGATTGCATCTATGGACGTGTACACATATATGGCCCTGCTTAAAGGATTAGAAACAGTTGAACATATACAGTATGTATTGACCTGTAAAGATGTTCAGAGCATCACTGTGTGAGGATTGCATATGAAAGTATATATACATACAGTATATATCAGGTATGGTCCTGCTTAAAGGATTAGAAACAGTTGAACATATGTTGACCTATAAAAGATGTTCAGGACATCACTGTTTGAAGATTGCATATGAAAGTGTATTATATCAGGTATGGCCCTGCTTCAAGGATTAGAAACAGTTGAGTTCATGTATTGACCTGTTTGTATAGTTGAAGTTTTGTAAGCTTCACCATGTTTCTTATATAATGGAATATTACACTTTCAAAAGATTGCAAAATTGGATCCAATTATAAGTTCCTAGCAGAAGGTCAGGAATTTGTCTTTTAAAGCATCCATTCAGGTCGCTCTCGATAATTTTTCCACGAAAAATATTTAATATAAAAAATCCCATAATAATGTAGAATATTTTACTTGACTGGTCAAATTTGATTTCACATAATAAAGTACAAACCTTGATATTTTCCCAAACTTAAAAATAACATGATATTATTATTATTATTTTTGAACTGATTTAATATTTAATCGTAATTGAGCTTTTCATCATGCTTATAATGTCTAGCAGTAGAGGGAGTGATAGAGCTAGAGAAACTGACCTAAAGAGTAAAGTTTCTAAGCCTGTCTCTTTGGATTCATATTTTTTATGATTTTTTTTATTATTGTCATATTTAATGAGGGGTAGTCCTGCTCAGTGCAGAAGCACTGCTTTCCAGAGGAACCCTCCATATAGCCTAATGCCTGTGTAAACTTCTGCTTACTGAAGACTTACACGTATTGTTGTAATTGTTACAGTTCAATGCCATTGTAGGAGTTCAGAGCTTGTATTTTCTCTGTAATACTCATATAATTAATCTTGAATTGGAAACTGGAAATATTCCCATATTTCAATTAATTATCAAGTGACAATTAAATATGGAATTGATACAAAAGTGCCATTTTTGATCGGAAATTAAACCATAATTTAAGGAAATGGTTCTGGTTAGCCTGTAGGTGTGAGTCTTCATTATACTAAACTAACCCTAGAATTATAATCTTGTCTGCTTTTCATTTATTTCTCAAAGTTGTTTGTTATTTAAAGATGACTTTTGCATACTTTCTCCTACTATGCGGTCATACGTTAACTTACAGTACTTGATCAGCGACAGAAAAATAATTAAGTTTATTCCTAAACATATAATGGGTCACTTTTACTGCATCAAAACTGCACCAGGATTACTAGGGGAAATCAAATTTAACCCACTGTTTCTTTTGATTGTGGTAGCTTAATAGCAAAATTGGTGAACATTTTTCTGAACCTTTAGGCAAAACACATCCTCATAGCATTTTGCAACATAAAGATATTAATATTTCAAATTTTGTGATGCATCGGGCAACAGCAAAATGGTTGATTTCATCAGGCCAATTCAGCTGAAATAGTCTTTTTTTCCCTTTATAATTAGTAAACCATTTAACCACAGAGAAAAAGAATGTTTCTACCAAAAAAATAAGTAAAAAAGTACAGAGAACATCGACAGCTAAGCAAACATTCCAAATGTATCGTATTACAAGTATTTATCAACAAGAAGATATAATAATAATATAAATATAATAAAATTAATAATAATAAAGTCAACTTAAATTAGAAGAGCATTTGCCCAGATGACATCACAGGCCATCTCTAACTTTCTGGAGTAGTTGAAAGTTTAACCAGTCAAAATAGTTTGCATTCAAGCAACCATCTCTCAAGTTGGGGGCAAGATAATGAGATGGGTTTTCAACTGGCAGAGCTGAATATTTTTCTCTTCCATATAAGTTTCACGTTGTTTGTCACCAGAAAATCATTATTAGCATGATATCTATCACTCACAGCTTCCCAATGCAAAATAACAGTATCGAAGAAGACATAGAAGTGATTAAAGGATAGAGTATCTATCCATTCCATCTATTCCATTAGAGCTATCTAAGAGTGGCTTCCATCAGAGCTATAAAGAACTGTAGGGGTGGATGGACAGCTATCAGACTCAAAGGCTGGTTGAATTTACCTCCATAAGAAGGAAGTTCTGTGGACAGAAAAGTACATATAAATCATTTTAATCCACAACTTCATTTCTCAATCTTCTCTTCGATTAAGTCACATATCATTTGCAAACCTGCGATAATTATTTTGTCATCATTTTTTTCTTAAAATTTTGATCTTTGACTATGTTACGTCTTTACATTCCCATTACTGGAACAAAAATGGCAAGATAATGATTATGTACAGAACTGTATCTGTTTCCTCATTCAGAAATGGAACCAGCCAATATTCTTCCTCTACCTGTGAGGGCGTTGTGGTCAAGTGGTTAAGGCAGTGGACTTGTGATCTAAGGATTACAGGTTCGAGCCCTGGCCAGATCATTATGTTGTGTCCTTGGGGCAAGGCGCTTTATCTCCATTGCCTCTCTTCACCCAGGTGTATAAATGGGGACTTGCGAGGTAACTTGTAAAAATAGTTGTTTGCGCCGGTTTGTGGCTGCGCCCTATGGGAAGTACCCCGGGGGACACGTGGTTGTGGTGCACTGTGGTGCCCCAGGAGAGATTGATTGAATTGTGCACACTTTGGTGTGTAGGTGTGACAAGTTACCAATGACCAGGGTTAAGTTGTAAAGTCGTGTGAGAAGGCCTTGACCCTGAACAAGACTGTAAACCTAAAAATTAAAAATTAATTAAATTACCAGATCAGGTACAACAGCCATTACATGTACAGTCAGTCCAGCTAAACATAAGATTTCATATATATTTTAACATTGTTTTTGTTTTGTTTTTCATCAGGGCAAGCTGGGGAGTATTCTACTCTCTCTTTGCTGTTCTCCTGCCTCTAACAGAGTCACAATCATCATCATCAAATGTCAGAACCTGATGGCCAAAGATATTTCTGGAAAATCAGGTACAATGCCAGTGGCGGAGCGTCCATACAGTCAGGGGGGGCGGATGCCCCCCCTGACGGACTCAAATGGACTGCTGGCGCCCGTTTCAGCTTTTTACCACTTTTTACTTACTCGCGATTATTGACTTTTTTATTGCGCTCTCATCTACCTATTGACATTTGTCACATTTTATTGGTGTAATTTTCTGACAAAATGGCGATAACACCTATTTATTCTTCGTTTATCTGCAAATTAGCAAGGCCCGGAAAGGGTCATTTCCGGCAATCTAGAGTGTATCTTTACTCAAAAAATTTCTGTACGCTCCGCGCCAACCAATGGTGGCGCTCCGCTTAGATAGTGTCGAAAGCGCCCCTACAGACCATTCTCGCCCCCCCCCTGACCAATACCCCTAGCTCCGCCACTGTACAATGCTGCATAAAAGTTTAAGTTTGGGATATATTTTAGTAGAAATTTTGTTATTGAAATCTTTCTTCTTCTGCTTGAATGTGTCCTCCAGAACAGGCACTGCTGGGCAATTTAGGCCTCCCAATCAAGCCACCAATTTTGATGGTACTGTGTGCAGATTAAAGATGGACTATCAGATAGATCATAAACTACAGTAGATATGTTCCCTTGTAAAACATGTTGTTTGCATAATTTTGTGAGAAATACAGACTGGAACTTTGAATGTATTTGCTGTCACAAAGATCACGATAATGTGGCCAGAACATCAGCAAATAATGATCATGTGACTAGGAACCTCATAGCCATAAAGATCACGATAATGTGGCCAGAACATTATCATATAATGACCATATGGCTAGGAACCTCAGAACCAATTCTTTGCTTTCTTGGATATTAATAGTGGAACTGGGTTTTTAGATTTTTAGAAATTTTAGAAAATATCTTCAGATGTGAAGTTCTAGATCTGAAGTTTCTGTTCATCTCAAATTCTAATTACTGTAGTTAGAGCTAGTGCCCTACAATTGATTTACACCCTGACAGAGAAATCGAATGATTGGTTACAAATGTCCGGCCACATGTAGTGACTTTGAGGGTTATGTTTTTTATTATGTTACAATACTGTGCTGCTGTCAACACCATTTTTGTCATCTTAAGCCATGAGTTTTGGAAAAGAAAACTCTATACTGCAAGCTCAATGACATGTGTTATATATAAATTGGTATACACCAAAATAGTTCCTCTTGGTGTATAGTAATATATTCAAGGTTTCACATGAGAATGGATTGATTCAGCTTAACGTATGAAGCAGAGGTGGGGAAGAGATTGGAGTTCTGTTGAAGACTCATACCGTACAGACAATGTACAGAGATTATGCTCTGTGATATTAAATAGAATGACCTAACTATAAGTTATCATAGAGCACCGTTGTTCGGTTTATGTATCATTTCTTTCCTGTTATGAATGATTTGTTGGCTTAGACATACAACAATTAACTCTGATTAATTGGTATAAGGAAAGTCTTGATATATTCCAAATGATTACTTGTTCTTCAAACAATGACGATCATTTTCTTAATAAGGCTTATTTTCCTTTCTTCTTAACGAGGATCTAATTATGACGTTGGTTCTTTACGTTTGAATGTCACACTTTTCTCTCTTACTTTTTCTTTCTTCCACAGATCCATATGTTAAAATTTGGCATACTTACAAATCAAAGAAAATAGAGAAAGTGAAAACGTCGATTAAATACAGCACCTTGAATCCTGTCTATAATGAGTCCTTTGTCTTCAATGTCCAGTTAGAGAGGTTACGAGACACTATGTTTGTCATCACTGTCATGGACAAGGACAAACTCTCACGAAATGACGTGATCGGAGGATTAATCCTCGGACCACGGTCATCACCCTCGGAGCAGGAACATTGGAACAATATGCTTCAAAAGCCAAGGACACCTGTGGCACAGTGGCATTTACTGAAAGACATGAGCTGATTGGCCAAAGATGTGATTACTGAATATGCATGAGAACATATGCAGAATATGAATACTGCTAGTTGGCCAGGAGAGAGAAGTGCAATGTTTATGCATGTGGCATGGAGGAAAGTGGATTAACACAGCATGCGATAGCTTCATTAGGTGAGGGGATTATGAAGATGATGCATATGCATGAGGTGATAGCAAGGGAAACCCAATTATTCACATCCCATCTCACAAATATCCACAGGAATAGTCTAGATTATGTATGAGACATGGACGGAAATGCAGTTTCTTTTGTTCATGGAAATGCATTTTCTTTTGTTCCTGGAAAGGCATTTCCCTTTGTTCATGGAAATGCATTAACCTTTGTTCATTGAAATGCAGTTTCTTTTGTTCATAAGTTTTGTTCATAAGTTTGCAGTTTCTTTTGTTCAGTTTCTTTTGTTCTTTTGTTCAACTGGGGTAAACAGGTTCAAGGGAAGCATGAAATTTAGGGAATGTTGAGATGAAACATATTTTTAATTAGAATGTGAGGTAAAGTGATAAGTAAATAATAAGATACAAAAGTAGGTTAAACTATTTCCACATTTTACATAATTTAATATATATTAATAATGCAAATATACTGAATACATTTGTCATAGATTAAAAATATTAATGCTACAGATTTATTAAGGGCTTACATAAGTGTGATTGTCAGACAAACAGCTTCTTTTTATACATATCTTACTGTACCTAGGAGTACTGCCATACTGTAGCTGTACGGTATACATCAGCTGTCTGATACATGAATCAATTTACAGCACTGGATGGATAAGAGAACAGTCAAGCTTGTAAGTGAATTTATCTGGAAGAAAGATGACTTTCAAAGGTCATTATCAACGTTGATAGTAGTCCAAGCTTAAAAGCTGCAGTTCGATAAGCCAGAAATATAGTTTTAGGACATGTCTGTTAAGCATTTAAGACTGATCTGACATTGTCAGTGTTAGTACCAATACCAGTACGGCTTATTCACATTGGCTATTGTGGTATGTCTAATTTCCAAAACCAGGTGGTTGGGGGGGGGGGGGGGGGGAGGGGGAATTACAAATTTAGTGCAAACAAAATCTAGGATGAAATTTACACATGCCCCACCTTTCCCACACCCGTTTTTAATGTCTAAAAATAGAACGTCTCCATAAATAATTAAAAGCTTTACTGGTAACCTCTAGCTGAGAAGTATTTCTCTTCTAGAAAATAGTTTTAACTTGAACGTAGGGTGTCGGTACAGTTTTACCTCTGTCTTCTTGCCCATCTTTCTAAAGTTATCATCAGTGTACTGATGACAAGACTATTGTCATCATCATATGGGGGAACACTCAATGTATAATGCTCCAATTACCTGTAGCTTCCTCATCAAGCTGGTGTCATTATTTAGGGACATTTCTCTTTCTAACTTGTTTTTTTAGTTTCTAGTTAGAGAGGTTACGAGACACTATGTTTGTCATCA
>KN882912.1:74949-96887 GCA_000934455.1 Apostichopus parvimensis
TCAATGTATAATGCTCCAATTACCTGTAGCTTCCTCATCAAGCTGGTGTCATTATTTAGGGACATTTCTCTTTCTAACTTGTTTTTTTAGTTTCTCAGCCTTCGCTATCACAATATATTAAGTGCAGTTTCATCAACATCCTCTTATAACATATTATATCTGAAATCTCCATTTTAAGAAAATATTTTCTCACCCAACATTTTCAAATGTTGGTCTCTGTGCATTATTTATGTTTCCCGCTTTTCCTTAGTTTATCCTCTTAAATGTTTAGAAAACACCCCAAATTTGTTGTTCTTCAAATGTGAAAGCCATAACGTTGGAGTGATGTTAATTTGTAGGGGAAAAATTGCTTTGATTTTGTAGCGAAAAGGAGTTAATTTGAGCACCAACTCCGACATATCTTAAATAAGGTCTGCCTATTCAGTGTAAAGAATTATTCAAATCTCATCATATCTCAGTTACTTTGTGGGATGCCGAACGGCAGGGCACATAAGACCAACATAATATACCATAAACTATATCCTCTGAATAAGTAACATACACTACAAAATGTACCACTATTCTAGCAGCTAGGCAACAATTTCTTAATATCAATAAATGGTGGGGTTGGGGGGTAGGGGGTGCTGATTTAGAATCCCGTTTTAGCCATAAAGTTCTTTGCCCTTTTCCATTACTACTCGCCTGTTAAAATATTTCAGATACAACATTACAGTTAAACGTCATTGATAGTTACATTTATAGCAAGAGCAAAAAAGATCTGTTATTGACAGAAAGAGAAGAGGGTACTAAGATCTGGACCATATTTGGTGTATTTGGAATGTGTCTCATTTTAACTAAACTTTACTGTTTGAAAGTAACATTCATGAAACAGAGTTATGTGAGTGTTATATATTGAAGTACTAAAGATAGAAAATGTATAAATGACTTAATAATTGATCAGAGCAATCTGATAAATTTCAATCACTATTAATAGAAATATTGTGCATGATAGTGAGAGAGCAATATCTCCTGTATCGAGGCTTCCTACAAATACATTTTCCTCCCAAACAAACGATGAAATAAAGGAGAAGGTTTCATGTTACTGGTGAGCAGATGGCCATTTTGTTGTTGAATACTTCAATTATAAGTAAAAAGAAATTGACTCAAGTTTTATAGCAGCTTAATTGAAATTGGTTTTGACATGATACTATCAAGTGGGTGACAAAGGTGATTAGATTATCAGGTTCCAAACTATAGTCATGGATCTATTTTGAGAGCAGATGAATGGCCAATGTCCTATATGAAAGTTAAAACAAAATAAAAAAAACAATTTAGTAGTGAAATGCAGATGGATGCAAGTTCAAAGAATGACTTGGGATAAGCTTTGATATTGATATTTTGATAAAAATGATCATTCATATTTAATGTCACTGTTTTATGGAGCCAAAAATAGAATATCTTTTATCCCCAAAAGGTCACTTTTCTGTAAAATCCTTGCACTTAAAAACTTGCAATCAGAGAATTGTTCTTTTCACTTAATATCCTTAGCCTGACGTCGTCATCACATATTGTGCAAAAAATGTCAAAACACGACTTATTAATATGAATTGTTCCAGATAAGAAATATTTAAAAAAATTATATATTAACAATAACGGACGGATGCAATTCTTTATAGAGATAATCAGCTGTAAACCATTGGCAGTGCATTGTGGGTTACTAGATAAAAGTTTTGTACTATGATACATTTATGTTCAAAGTTTTAGCACAGATGTTCTTACAGTCAGTTCGTAGATGTCGAAAGCTGAATTTTAGGTTTGGTTACAACGTTACTTCACTTGATCTCAGCAAACCTACTCTGTTGCATTTTTGCACCTGTTTTGTTGGCTTTTTTTTGCACATTTTTGCACCTGTTCTTACAATTTTGCACCAGTCCTCAAAGCAAAAAATGACAACCGTCAGTTCGTAGATGTCAGCAAACCTAGTCTGTTGCCTGAGTGTGAAGAAGATCTAATGTTCAAGGTATCGGGACAGGTATAGTGGGACCACCCGTTATCTTACTCAGGGATCTGTGTTTGTACAATCAATTGAGTCGTTCTTAGTAGTGAATTATACTGATAGGCGTAGGAAGGTGGGAGGGGGGGGGGGGGGGGGTGGCTGCAGGCCCCTCAACAAGATATTTTTGTGAAAATTTTGGCAATATGCTGAAATTGTCTCGGGCACTGCAACAATAATAAACTGCAATAATCTTGTTTGATGAGAGTCAGTTGTTTTGTAAAATACCTCATCCTCAGGTAATTGGACTAAAGTTCTAAGCTTGCCCGACTAAAGTCTGACATTGATGTTGTGGAGTTTTGACACAGTTGGCACTCCATGCTTTCCTTCTCTGTCCAAGACTATGTTACGATATGTATCACTGTTGGCATTCCTTATAACAAATAGAATTTGAAATTTGCACCAGCAATCCAGCATATAATTACTTATTTCACATTGCAAGTGTGAAGAAATGTTACAAATACGATCTTTTATGATTATGATTGGTGGTGGCGGCATGCCAGATGGGTCTTGTGGGGCATTACATACGTGTAAAGTTAAATCATATTTATTTCAGGTAGCCTATCAAGTCTGTTTCGTTCAGTGATTTGTTCACGTTGTAAAACTCTCTGGAGCACTGATTGGAGCGCTATAAATTAAATTAAATATAAAATTAATAATATAAATTTGGTATTAACAATATTATTATGATAACGGAACAATCCTCAATAAATTTGCAAGGTTAATTAATTTAACATTAGGCTATAAGATCATTTACTTTATTAATGTATCAAAGTGACAGTGGAGTGTGCAGAGGGGGCCGCGGCATTGGCGCATGACCCCACTTTCTGACGCCAAACTGGTGGAAATATGATACAGAAATATTGGTGAACTAACTTAAAAAGTGAAAATTCTTGGATATAAATTTACTTCCAATGGTAGCACCATGTTGCATCTAAATAACCTTCATTTGGTAAGAATTTCAGAAAGGGAGAGGGAGATCTCACCAGTATCTGGTCCTTCCAGATTGGTTATATTTTTCGTGCTAATTTTTACAGGGCCAACCCCACCCCCACCCCCCACCCCCCACCCCCAAACCAAATTGGGCTCCTACGCCTATAGTTAGTCACATAGTATACTCACTAAGTTTAATACAAAAATAGTTTTGTTTTACACAAATTTCCTGCAAACTAAAATTACTTTGGATTGAGAGAGACAGGAATGATGAAATGGTGAGATGTACCTTGATTAGATATTTCTGTATTTTTAGCAAATAACATGATTTGCCTGCTCTTTGCAACATCTAGAAACTACTGGAAAGTCAAAACATCTCCAATACCTTACTCTCTATTATGTGTTTGCTAAAGGCCCTTAGTTGATCCCCTGGTCCCCTAATTTACTGCAGAAGTGGGACTATTCTACCCCCCCCCCCCTCTCATCAGAACTGCATTGATCACTCCAATTAACCCCCAAGCATTTCCCCATATGACTAATGTGCTATATTGGAAGTTATTGTTAGGTCATTATCACTGACAATTTTTCTCTTCGCAGCTGGTCTAATTACTTAGCATGATCATTTCTATTTTCAATTACTATTAATTGATAGATACCAAAGATAATTTGATATTTAGTTTTGACTTTTGTTTCAATGAAACATTTTCCGTTGTTCCTGGTTGTAGCTTTTTTTTCACCTTGTTATTTCTTTTTTTTTCCCCTTCTAGTTCAATCTTTAACATTTATTAAAAATGACAAAATTCTGTATATTATCTCCTTGACCTGATATATTGGTGATATAAATTTGAATTATGATTTCCTTTTAAATTTTAGACACAGACCTTGGACATTTTATTTGCCATTCATCTCCTAAAATGTAATTGAATTTATCATTTTAAATTGTGCAATGAGCTATTAAAGTTAAAAAAAAACCTAGTATCTAACCAGCTTCATATCAAATCTACTTCTCAAAGGTTTGATTTACCAGCCAACAATGCAAAAGGGAAATATTTTAATCAAGTGCTCCTGGAGGAAGTTGGGCAGTTTGGGAGACATTCCTCATCACTAATAGATATGCTCTCTCACAAGATATAACATTAATTACAACATCATCCACCCCCCCCCCCCATCCCAACTGTCCAAATAAGTTTGCCTTAAATTTCATTCATAATAGAGGGGAGTATTTGCTTTTTCAGATTTATGAAAAGTTTGGTACAAAGACAGTTCAAGTATATCAAGAACAGTAAAGTTTATCCCAAATTAATCAAAACCTGTCATCCCAATTATTACTAACTTGGTGATGGTGATGGTTAAATGATTCTTGGCATTTTAAGTTTTGCAAGATTCTTTTGTTTTAAAGTATTGGGAAATTTATTTACCTTTATTTTTTTTTGTCAAACGTTTTGGAACTATAATGTACATTTCTTCTCCTTTCACATTATGTGTTTGTATTATTGATGGTGTACTGTATCATTAATACCTCTTTACTGGTCACAACTGCTGGTAGTACGAAAAATAATAATACATGCAAAACAAATTAATATCCTTGGCCGATGAAAGACAGGAAACATATAGGAATAATATATCTGTAGCCATTTCTAAAGTACTTCCTTGAATTCTCTCAAAATCACATGATTCAGTACTTTTGCTCTAGTCAAGATTAGTCAATTAAACAGTTTTCCTTGTCAGCCACTTATTTTGCTTTCCTCCTTTTTTGAAAAAGAACTAATTTTTTAGTTCCTATATTTATGATCCATGATTTGGAGACTGTTTTTTTTTCTCATCTTGTAATCCTTTCCATCTTTTCATCATTTTGGATTATGTATTGATTACATTGTCAAGGGTAGGTTAAATTTGCTTGTGGTTCAGCAAATTGTATATTTCATTTCATTTGTGAGTGTGTAATGTTTCTATTTGTTCCTTTGGGAATGAGTGCAATGTATAGTTTGATTAATGATAACAAATGAAACCAGTAGCCTATACACAATGGACATACTTAAAAGGTTTTCAGTATTGGCCTGAACTTTTAGTACTGCTAAAAATTTGCTGCAAGTTTTGATGAGTACCTTTCTTGTGGTGTGTCTGAATCACCAAATTATTTCCAACCATTGAGGAGTTTTAAATTAGACGATTAAATGTCCCGGTGTGGAAAATATAATTTGATACTGGTGAAACAAATGCATGTAGATTAGAGCATGAACTTTGACCTCCAAATTTAGCATGCTAAAATTTCTTAAACATTTTAGAAGAATACATTCTTATATTTCTGAATCACAAAAATGATTTCCAAGCATTGAGGAGTGTTAAATTAGACAATGTCTCCATGTTGAAAACAAATTTTGATGGTAGTTAGTAAAATTCATGTAGATTAGAGCATGAACTTTGACCTCCAAATTTAGTATGCTAAAAATTGTTAAGCATTTTGAAGAATTTCCTTTCTTATTGTGTTTCTGAATCACAACAATTATTTCCAAACATTGAGGAGTGTTAAATTAGAGGGTTAAATGTCTCAGTGTGGGAAGCTAATTTGATGGTGGTGGTAGGTAAAATTCATTTTGCAGTGGGAACATGAATAACCTGTATCTGACCTGAGATAATATTGGCTAATTATAAGTCTTCGGCTTCAAGTCTGCAAATATTTGCCATCCATGTGTATCAGCGGTTAATCACATTTCTATGTGTAAACAGTCATCATTTCCGAATACCATGATATTATCCATGTAGATGCAACACGTGTACTGTACACTATTAGATATTGCACACTAATTACTAATTAGGTCTTACATAATATTTAAGTATAATTGCTAATCACCTCTATATAAATGCTTTAACATTCATTTAATAATTAATGCAGGCTGTCCATCATTCCTACTTTTCATATTTCTTCTTCATTTTTTTGATCTACTGTATAACTCTTTTTGTTCCTTCTACTTCTCCATAAAAAAATATTATACACGGTTCCCTATTTTTCCCTACATTTCTCGGTTTGATTTTGCTCGGTAACATGAAATTTCAAATTCAGCGAATTGATGTAAAATTCAGCACATTACATTTGTGGTTACGAATCTCAAGGTGTACAAGAAACTTCTGCATTTCTGGCATCTCATGTATACCACATGACAAAAAAGTATGTTCTCGGTAACATCCACTTTTCGCATTTCATATAGTTCTTCATTTAGCCAGTAGTATGTGCCTGAATAAGTTTCATCATGTCTGTTCCAGTTCATTTGGGGGGGGGGCTGGGAAGGGGGTGGGGGTCTTACCATTTTCCTGCAATTTTGACACTTTTGATGCACTTTCTCTACATGTGCATTCCTACGTTTCTTATAACTTTCTCACAAGGGTGTGCTGGACAGCCTGTTAATTATTAACGAATTTACAATTTGTTGTGTGCATGCTACAACAGTTATGTAAGTGTGACGCCTTTGTTTTATCTGGTTTCTTTTGTCTGCGTGGTAGACATTAACAAGCTTAAAGAGCTTCTATATCTTCTCGATATCTTCTTTGAAATGCCAATAAATACCTCGTTGGTCTAAATATATTAATGACTGCCTTGTGTGATTGAATACCACTGGGCAATAAAGTTACGTGTACAGCAATAATTAAGCTATAGGTTACCCATGCCTGTATGTTATGTTGGTCTTTCTTCGGTCAGAATGGTTTGCTTAAGTGTAAGTGTAATGTAAGAAATTTGCTATATTATTGACATTCCACAAAATCTTTTGTTTTTTAGAGTTTCTTAGAAATCTGCTATATCTAATGAAATGACAACAGTAGCAGTTTCTCCAAGGTTTTTAATCATTTCTTGCAATTTTCATATTGGAAGAAACTTAAAGGGTGCATGACAAAATTAATGGTTGTAGAATGTTAAAGTCTCTCTTATCAGTTCCTGGTTGTATTTCGACCCCTTTTAATTATTGAGAAGTGTCCGAGGATCATCATTTAATTGACTGGACAACATAGTTACACATACAACTGGGACACCCTACCCCCCTCCCCCCTTCCCTCCGTCCCCTGCAGATTAGAAATAAAAAATCAATACAACAGGAAAACAAGATTTTAGTTGTTTCTTGAACAAGATAGTACAGTTTTTGAGAGTTTTGTACTGTTTCAATGCAGTGTGGTTTATATCTAAACTCATTTAATTCTATGCCACCACAGTAAAACCTGCCATTTTATTTTAGTTATTTGTGTCAGTTTTGCATTATTATGGTATTCCTCACGTTGTAGCAGTTTTTTCCTATATGTTTCTAGGGGGGTGATACACTAGCTGCAGTGAATCTATATAGTAATAATATGGAATAATGGAATAATTGATGGCCCTTAAAAGGAGCTATTGAATTAAAGCAACGAATTCAACTGTTCCTTTTAAGAGCCATCAAATTTCTTTAGATTTTCTTATGGCCCTAAAAAATGAGCCGTGAAATTTCGTTGCTTGTTGGATGAAGACGAGACATTTAAAAACAAATCTGTCTGGAATAATTGATGGCCCTTAAAAGGAGCTATAGAATTAAAGCAACGAATTCAACGGCTCCTTTTTAGGGCCATCAAATTTCTCTAGGTTATTTGATGGCCCTAAAAAAGAGTCGTTAAATTCGATGCTTGTTGGACGAGGACGAGACATATAAAAACCAATCTTTCTGGAATATTTGATGGCCCTAAAAAGGGTCTGTTGAATTAAAGCAACAAATTCAACGGCTTGTTTTACACTAGCTGCAGTGAATCTATATAGTAGGTTTATATAGATTGTTACTAGATTGTCGTCTCCATTGCCACTATGCTGTTACGTATCCATGGTGTTTGAAGGGATTCGTGAAAAGGATCATTCTTTTGACATTTTTTACGAAGACATGGTGAATATTTTACAGTATGTAGCCGTAATGTCTTCCAGTTAGTTTATATCGGTTTAATGAATGATATGCATGTGTTAATGTAAATACAGAGGAAAATAAACATAGATGATAGTTCTACATTACATTGTCTTGAAAGTCATTTCTTCATTTTTAAACGATTACAACCCATTTTACTAGTGGCTGAAGTTGATTGCTTACTAGAGGAAGAAAATATTGTTAAACCATTTCTGAATCTTTAGACGAAAATCACATACTCATAGAATTTTGTATCGCAAAGATATGAAGATGTGATATTTTCTTAATGCATCTCGCAGCAGCTTTAAGGGCAGAATGGACAACTCAGTTGAAAATGTCTTTGTTTTTTTGTTTTTTTCTTTCGTTGTTCTGCAAACCGATACTTAATGACATTAAGCACAAAGAACTTTGGCAGCGAACTAACCATTCCCAATATATCAGTTCTAGGACCAATCAACAAGAAGAATTTAATAGCCTATATAGATGTATGGGTGGCCGCAAAGGAGGATGAATTGAGCCCTTGAATTCGTTGCTTTCATTCAACGGATCTTTTTATGGGCCATCAAATTTTCCAGTAAGATTTGTTTTTATATATCCCGAATTTATATGTCCTGAATTCGTTGCTTATTTAACGACGACGAGACATATAAAAATAAATCTGTCAGGAATAATTGATGACCCTTTCTGTAATATTTTATGGCCCTTTAAAGTGGCTATTGTATTAAAGCACGAGACATATAAAAACAATATTTCTGGAATATTTGATGGCCCTTAAAAGGGTCGGTTGAATTCGTTGCTTGTTGGACGAGGATGAGACATATACATATTAAATCTGTCTGGAATAATTGATGGCCCATAAAAGGAGCTATTGAATGAAAGCAACGAAATCAATTTTCGTTGCTTGTTGGACGAGGACGAGACATATTAAAACAAATCTTTCTAGAATATTTGGTAGCCCTTAAAAGGAACTATTGAATTAAAGCAATTAATTCAACGGCTCATTTTAAGGGCCATCAAATAATCTTCTGTAAATTTGATGGCCCTAAAAAAGAGCCGTTGAATGAAAGCAACGAATTCAACGGCTCCTTTTTAGGGCCATCAAAACCCTGTGGAATATTTGATGGCCATAAAAAGGAGCCGTTGAATTTGTTGCTTTAATTCTACGGCTTCTTTTAAGGGCATCAAATATTCCAGAAATATTTGTTTTTATATCTCCTAGTCCAACAAGGAACGAATTAAACGGCTCTTTCTTAGGGCCATCAATGCTCCGAAGGTGATTTGATGGCCTTTAAAACGAGCCGTTGAATTAAATCAACGAATTCAACGGCTCCTTCTAAGGGTCATCAAATTCACTTGGGTAGATTTGATGGCCCTAAAAAATAGCCGTTGAATTAAAGCAATCTCTCTGGATTATTTGATGGTCCTTAAAAGGGTCCGTTGAATTAAAGCAACGAATTTAACGGCTCCTTTTAAGGGCCATCAAATTCACTTTGGAATATTTGATTTCCCTAAAAAAGAGCCGTTGAATTAAAGCAACGAATTCAACGGCTCCTTTTTAGGGCTATCAAAACCCTCTGGATTATTTGATGGCCTTAGAAAGGACGAGGACGAGACATATAAAAACAAATTTGTCTGGAATATTTGATGGCACTTTAAAGGAGCTAGTGAATTAAAGCAATGAATTCAACGGCTCATTTTTTAGAGCAATCAAAATCCTCTAGATTATTTGATGGCCCTAAAAAGGTGCCGTTGAATTCGTTGCTTGTTGGACGAGGACGAGACATATAAAAACAAAAGGAGTTATTCCGTACTTTTCTCATTGACTTTTCCTAAAATTTGGGTTTAATGTTGTAATGTTTATACTGAAATTAATATATTGCACTGTTTCCAATTTTGTTCGAGTGGGTCATTGTTGGCTTTTTTCCATGGTTACTGCATTATGGGTTTTAAAGATCTGCTTCATGTTCTTCATACATCTGTCAATTATCTACAATATTTACAAAAGCCACAAGGAAGACTGACTTTAAGATGGAATTGAAGGAAGGCATATTATCATAGTCGTGAGATCCGTGCTCGTGTAGCCATGACAAAGGCGACTCTCAACAATTGTGCATATTTGCAGTCGAATCGTATCTCTATGTATGTTAAACTCCATCTGACCAGAGCTCTGGTTGCATCTCGTCTTACTTACGGTTGTAGCACCTGGACCATAAAAGCGGCTGACATGAATCGCCTTGACGCTTTAGGTAGAGAAATTTGGCGACGTTTGCTTGATCTCACATGGAAAGACCATGTATCGGATGATGAACTAAACACAAAGATCGCGGGGCGATGGCTGTTCTCTTCTGAAACTGTTCTTCAACATAAGGCAAAATGGTTTGGACATGCAGTACGTTGTGGAGGCCTTACATGTGCTGTACTCTGTGGGCTACCCTGTGGTTACAAACGTAAGCCAGGCCGACCGCATTTACGATGGATTGACAATTTAACCAATTGGTCCGGCCGTTCTGCAGCCCAGCTACTCGAAGATGGCAGGCACCGGATGAACATTATAAAAGGTGACAAACCTAAGATTGTTTATAATCTTCGGGGAGGTCAACGTGCCAATTTGGCTTATAACTATTGATTGATTGATTGATATTATCAAAGGGATGGTAGAAAGTCAGAAAGTGTTTCCAATTTAACAGATGAGGTAAATGGTCTAATTAAGTGTGTAATCTTGTTAGAAGACATGTGGTTATGGACTTCATCTAAAAGGAAAGGTGTGTAGTGTATTAAGATATTGTCACTTGCGGAGATTACACAAGAATTACGCATAGCCACATTGTCACGGTACCTTCATGTACTTTATAGGTACTCAATATGTTACATCAATAAAGTTTAATCTGAAACACGCGACCGAAGAGTTCGGGTGTTTTCGTACGACCAGACTCAAAACACGACACAAATCTTTCAAAAAATGTAACTTTAACTTTCTTTTAATATGATGTGTTACACTGGAAATTCCGTATACGACCTAGCAAACCAATACATGTTATTTTACCATCACCGCGTTCCTTAAAGCAAGACCAGCTAGATGGTTACAAAAACATGTTGTTCTTACTCATATTAAGCTGAAATCAAGTTAATTGAAGAGAAGCGTATTAGAAACGTTTATCATAATTGTCATGATGCGTGGATTTCTGTGTATCTTATGCACAAAATGTAATATAGGCCTTTAATACCATAAAATAGCATTGTGGAATTTCAGTTAACTTTCAACTCATTAACCTGATAAACAAGGATAAAGAACACCATTCGAATGTACCTTGCTGTATGAGTCTCCTACAAAGCTATCCACTGGAAAAGACGAAAAGAATTTTAATTCTTGCAGAAAGTAACCTGTGGCATTTACAAGAGTCATTTTGGCAGGACAATAATGTTCACGCGTGATCTTTGTCTGAGTGCATACGTCACCTCCGAAGCGACGAATCTCGCATTGGTGTTCCTTCAGTACCTGACAGAAGCTAACGTTCCACTGAAAATCGTCACACTTCCAGAAGTCAAACGGCAGTGGATAGTTGGTCACATGAAACGTTTTGCCCACTACATCGCTCATTTTTTGGGCGATTATCTTTTCTGTGTTGTTTCTGCATTCCGCTTCTTGCTGAAAAAGCAATGTCAGAACGTCATTACCTTTGTGGACTGCCACATAGCCGTCTTCGCTCTCATCGATCCTGTCTACTTTTTTTATAACATCCATGTTGGTAAGGTAAGGGTGAGACACATCCGCCGTGGATTCAAAAAAAGCACGATAGATCAATACTCCATTCTCGGACCCGGACACATACGGTACCTGGAAAGCGACTCCTTTGATCGTCACTTGATTCTCTAAACCAGGAGACAGCACACGGTTAAGAGTGAATTCATCTATTTCAAAAACAGCAATTTGAACTTCTACCTCTGCTGGTTCGCAAGGAATCTGGTTCGATCCAGGCAACTCTAGTTGTACATCTATATGTAAAGATATTCAATGTAAAGCAATGAATTGAACAATACTTTTTTTTATTTGAAACACGTGGCGTTATGATTAGCAGGAATCTTGTAGCGATGACTGTTACAAAACTCTTATGAAGATAAGCCTACATTCAGAGATGTATCGCCAGACGGAGTTGTCAAAATGACATTTTATTTTCAAGAGTTTGAATATTATGGCTCAAAATTATATGATATAGTAATAAATGATGATGTAGACAAAGTTTCATCGGTAGTCGTATTTTTGCTAATTTGAACCAATATATCGTTCCACAATATTAAGATTTCACAATATTTGACCCCAAAAAATGAATATTTGGTAAATTAACCTCTTTCCAGCAGTTTTTTGAAGATGATTAATTGGTGCCGAATCTCTCCACTTTTGATTTTTACCCATTGGTCAAGGCAGGCTTTCATAGTCAGTCAAGGTTTTTACTTGGAGGATTTTTGACATTCATTCAGATGAAAATGAAAGACAAGACCCTCCTGATATGCACTCCTCTTTTGAACCTCATACAACGTTTTAAGAAAGCTAATTTACTGTATAAAAATTCCTCAGAATACACACCATGTGACGTCTACATGGCTTCTTTTCTGTGGAAGGAATGCCCAAACCACTTTCATGCAAGTCGGCTGAAACGACCATAGGGACACACCTTTTCATTAATAAAATCCTTAATTCCATGGAACACCAAAAGGACCACAATTGATGATGGTAATGTGATATATTATGATAATAGTATATATTTATATGATGATATATAGCAGATACACTATATTATACTAAGTTTACACGATAAAAATAAAATTTTACACGATGATGATAATAAAGTCTACGATAATAATAAGAAATTACACGATTATAAACAAGAATACGACATTCTATTAAAACTGCTGACGATATAAACACGAGCGTATGCATAAGCATATTATTCATAAAGTGGACCTCACGACTCACATACAGGTTAGCTTCTCATGTGAAACACATAATGATATACATGGATTGGTTTTCCCATATTTCTTGTATTTTGGTAAATATTAGACCTTTCCAATGGTTCCATGGTTGAAGTATCTCCGGTCAGTTCATGTGTGGAAAGATATAAGTGGTCATCAGGCTAAAATCGCCACAAACTTTTGTCAATATGTTTTTAAAGATTTTTGTTATATTTCAACAAAGTGTGTTAAGGGTAGCCTGCCCATACCAAGACTGCAAGAGACGGAAGGTGCAACAAAAGATGTTACCAGTATTTCACCGACATCTCAAAACAGAGATAAACTCTTGCCTCAAAAAGTAAAAGAAAACTTACTCCAGTGAATAGAGAAACCGAAGGTTAGCTACCGTTGATTAACTATATTAGCTAGATTAACTATATTAACTATATTAGCCAGAACACGTCAAGCCAAGCGCAAGTCACACCAATGCTATGCTAACATTACTGTCTACAGCATTTGTATGCTACAGTACCATTATTTCTAACTAGTATCGCCGAGGCTAGTACCACAACACTAAATTAGGATAAGTTTGCTGTGTAAATCTCTACAGCCTAGGATACAGAGTGCTAAACCATTGTCTTCATCAAAAAGTGTAATACGTGTAGGCTGATCTGATAAGGCCATACCACAGGTCCATTGCTCATAAATTTCATCCCAGTCTTATGTAAGACATATTTCCTCAAAACTAAAACTGCTTGCTTGATGATATATGTCAGAAATAACATGAAACAACTCTGAATTTTACTTGAAGTTTTAGTTTTTGGCAGACAATGAGTCATCAAATACAAATACAAATATCAAATCAAATCAAAAAATCAAATACAAAACCGGAGGATAAACATATTTAATGTGTGAACTTATAGTGATGGTGTACTGCTATTACATGGTGCACAGCTCAAACAACGCCGTGATTTGCTGATATATCCACATCGAAATTCAAGTGTTGTAAAGGAGGTGCAGCATGGCAGCTGCTACAAGACCTACACCCGGTTTCTCTCAAGTCGAAACATCACAGAAGAGACTCAGAGTATTAGTCATGATAAAGCATTTGCTAAAATTGCTGAATCTGCTGCATCTTTCTAGTTTGAAATTATATTATTCTTGAGAAAAGTACAGTATTAAGACTAAGGAACCAAGCAAGGGGAACTGGCAGAGAAAGAAAATGATTTTAATATATATTCAGTTCAATTATCAAAACTTTTTTTGGGGGGTTGGGGGGTGTGGAAGTATCAGGAATATAATCTTTTGTCATAATCGCTTTTAGAAGTAATATGTACTATGTTAGTCATGTGATCAAGTTTCTTTACGTATCTATAAGTAATACGCAATTATATAACGAATGCTTAGAGTGATTGATCTTTCCTCATATATGTTGTGCATTTGTGACTCTCTGTATTTTAGCCAAGAATGTTAGCATCCATATATGTTTTCCCCTACAGATGCATTCAAGAGATGTGACTGCCTCGGTGACATAGTGCCAACACAAGCTACTTCATGTAAAATGAGGGACACAGTACTTGTTAAGTACATGTTTACTGTGTAATAACAGTACATACTGAACTTATTGTATGGTTTAAACTGGCAAAGAAACTTGTGACTCTAATTTGAAGGATCTGAATATTAACTGAATGCTTATCAGAGGTGTAGGAAGGGGGTTACCGAGACAACTCCCTGTCCTCAAATGGCAAATCTTGCTTGATGTGTGATTACCGCCCAGTATACCTCAAATAAAATATGAGGATGAGGGGGGGGGGGGTGTTATTGCTAAGTGCTACTATATTTCAAAAGGGAAACATTTACTTGATTAGTTGTACTGTTTGATATTTTACATAAATCATTGGCCAGAGGTTGGGGCAGGCTAAAAGGAACATGAATGTGAAGAATTTCATTGAGCAAAACCCCTCCCACCACCACCAGCAAACTGATTGCATGTCTCATTATAAGTTGATCTGCATCATACCCCACAAAATATATTACCTCCTGCAGAGCCATTTAGTTGATTGTAAACATTGTATACAAAACCGTTTGGGGAGGATTTGTGTTGAAGATCGAGATATATAAAGGTATGTACGTGTATTGGTAGTATAGGAAGAACGTTGCTCTTCATTAGTTATCGGTGTGTTGCAGAACGTGGTGATGGCTCGGTAGGGAAGTTTTCAAACTTCTCTTACAAAATCACACCAAAGTTCAGTTTATGTCAAAAAAGAATGTAGGCAAACTAGGTACGAATCAACTGGCAACTGATTAGGAACTCACCATTATGCTGACAGCAATTTAGAGAGAATTATATAGTGTAAATAATACAATAATCTAAAGTGACATTAAAACAAACATACAGACAGAGAGACACACAAGCACAAGCAAAGAGTCTTACTGTTGCCGCAGACAAAATCTTGTTCTTTTCGGCGCTGCAAATCCTCAGCTACTGGACCCCTCGGTACCATAAACCTGCCAAATTTTCCCTTTTCTGCGAATTGCCTCAAATTTGGTAATACTGTCCTCTCCAGGCCGAGCCCATTTGTCCAAACATTCACGAAGAGGAGACAGAAATAGAAGTTGCCGATTGAAGCCATCTTAAGAGAGATTACCTTCACGAATGGGTCAACCAAAAGAAATAACGAGGAACAACCGAATATATATACATAACGTTTAGGCGACATCACGCGTAAGTAACTTTTATAGCCGAGGCAAACGAAGGGTCTTCTTCTCCTTCATAGCATTGATTACTTATACGTAGCCTCTCTACCATCATTAATAAGTACGGTATATAATAAGCTACATAACTTTATTATATATAGAAGTACAATTTATTAAATATCAAGTAGCTTCACCATCTAGTTCGAATACAAAAAAGAACATATCTGGTTGTTTCAATCATAGTAGGTACTTTGGAAAAATATGTCGGATGTCTTCGCTTTTTTTTTCATTATCTGGTTTAAAATGTCGTTTATTCAACAATTCTTGGTTACCTATCGACAACATAACAATGGGGATGTATGAAAGTTATTGACAGCGTTCGCAGTTTCGTGCATGTAACCTTATCATGTTGTCATTGGTTAGTTTCGTTGTCTGGTGATAGCTTATTGCTTGGCACACACCCTCTTCGCTTCACAAACCCTCGCTACTTCCATTTCCTCGCTATAGCATGCACGTCTTCTCGCTACATGTGGAATTTGCTTCATGCCAGTTTTGACTGCACAAATTTGCGATGCATCACATGATTGTCATGGTTGTCGCAACGTTTCGAATCCATGTTAGTTTGTAGTTTATAACTATACTACCAAAATGATTATTTACAGTAATGATACAATCAATCTCGTCTGAGCAACTTAGATGCCTTAAAGTTATTTCTCGCGTTATGATAGAACCTTTAAAAGTGTTCCTTTAATTTTTGTTTTCTTTCTTTCTGCTGACAGTGACCTTTTTTAAGTAACCCTCTGTGAAGTACTTAAATCAAAACAAATTAACTTACTTCGCTAGATTGTCTTTATTTACATCTGTATCAAATTCTCAATTCTTGTTGGTCAAGATTTTGTCAAGTCATTATCTATTTTTTATCTTTAACTTCCATTTCGAATGATATTACAAAACTGTCTCGATGATGTTAAAGAACACATTTATTCACGGACGGTGTTATGATTTCTTAAATTAACTTAATTGAATTAAATTATTATATTAGACTAACCTTTCGTTGCAACCCTTTCACTAAAGTAAGGAAATCGAAACATTTACCAGCCTTATTGAAACACCGTAAACTTTACGAGCGGTTATGTATTTATTGTGTGTTTTTTATGTATTTATTTATTATGTATTTATTCACAAGAGATACGATATATGTTATGATAGTTTCAATTAATGTTTTGTTACGATGGCTAAACTATACTTAATATAGAAGCATGTGTAAACTACTAAATATATACATATGAAAGAGAGAACGTTTCAGAGATACCGCTATCATATTATTTTTAAAAATGTTTTGAAACATTTTCCTGTTAATGTATAGTGACTCAACAACATTTCAACAAACATTTTCAACTAAAGAAACATTTCATATTAAACGTATCGAACGTAACGAAACATTTTCTTTCATACGTTTCTAGTCCCTCAATATCATCTTAATATGTTTAAATAGCATTATAAAAACAACACAAACACTGTTGAAATGACGTTAAAAGAAATTGTAAGTGTAAGGGAAACATTTTCTTTACGGTCTGCTTGAATAACCTTAAGGACAATAGTACTATAATACGATCTCGATATCTTAAAATGTAATCGCGTTTGCTAAGTTCAGATTATGAACGATGGAATCGCTCAAATAACAAGTTTCAAAGTCGAACGTATTGCTATATGCAATTTAATTTAAGATTACTTTTATTGTAAATTTGAAAGAATTCTACTTTTCCAACACATTGAACATTTAGCATACTCAAATTTCCTGCTCAACCTTCCGTTTCGCTGTACATAAGGATATCGAGAGATAGATATGTTAATAAATGAAATTTATATTCAGGCAGTTAGCTTTACAGATATTGGTAACGTTTTATTACTGGAACTACGTGTAATGCTAAATAATTCTAGTCTACTTTCAAAGACCCCGATATTTAACTCAAGTGCAATGTTCATTTATTTTGTTCATTCCATTTTAGTTTTCGAATAAGTAAAAACAACATATTAGGTATATATGCATGTAATTGAATAATAACTTGATCTTAAAAGTATGGCATTGTTGATTGTTTACGCGTGCTAATGAGGAAATAACATTCTTTCACTTCTTATTATCAGAACACCAAGTAAATAATGTAATGTGGCTATCCCATGTAGTCAATGTTAACCCTAGTACGGGATTATGCAAAACACCTTATTACGAGAACGATCCGATCAGACTTCTTGGGCTATTCGCGAGTATCCTTTGTAAACACATTTACAGATAAGTAGAAACATGTTGCACAAAACTACGTTAAGAATCTTTGAAGACATAACATCATGTAGGTGAGGCGATTATGCGGATGAACACGTGTAGATGGCTGGAACAACCAAATGTTAAACACAAGTGTCAAGTACTTGCATAGATCTCACCAGTCAGCCTTGGTCAGTACGTTCGCGGATATGGTTTGGTACATTTAGTCACATTTGATGGTAGGAAATGTAAGGCAATGTTCTTCCCATTCAGACGCGTTTGCTATTATTCAGTTCATATTTACTGAAATAAAATATAACAAAGAAGCAGAAAAGGATACGTTACGGATCAAATCGAATCGAATCGCAATATGCAATAAACCTAGCAATGAACAATCTGATTATAACCATGTCGCTTATTTTTTTTAAATCGTGGCTTTCGAATGATTATCTGTACGATATTAGAGTTCAAGATAATTACCGCAAAGTTTGAATTCGTTTAACCCATCCTTATAACGCATACATGATCAAATTTGGTTAGATCTCAAATTATGAAATTGAATTTTGTGATAGTTAATATTCGAAGAAGTAGTTTGTAGAATTTTGGTTGTGGATTCGGTGCAAAAAAATGTACACTATGTATACGCTTAAAGAGAGAAAACAGGATTGCTAGAAAGTTAAATAAGTACTTGTTAGCACATTTTAAATTTAAAGTGCAAATTACTGTCTGGTACAACGAAAACGGACAGTTGAAAGGTGACTTGCACTTTTATTTTTGAGATAATAATAATTAAAATTGTCACAAATCACTGCATTGACAAGTGCTTTTTCACATAATTGGAAGCGTGAAATACTGTCTTGTTGCTCAGTTGGTTACTCTAAGTATCGGTTTGTTTTGTAAAAATAATAATTGTCTAATAGGCGAACCGCCTGCAGTATATTAACTTTAATGGCACAATTTTATATTAATAGCTGGTATAAACAGATTTTTCAATTATGATTCAGCTCTCAGGAGCATGAGCAAAACTTATATTTGATGAATAACTAGTTAGATTCTTCAACACCAACAAAGACAGTTTTAAAGGTCTATCTAAGTGAACCCAAAAATTAGACAACTTCCATTCAAACCATAAATACTTTGCAAGCGTAGACTCCTCAACATAATTGGTCAATTGTCTTGGCAGATTGTTCTATCAGCAGCCTGGTTGTGTTATTTTGGCACGATTGAGACCTGCACTCAAATGTGAATAGTGTGTCGTGATATATCGTATTGGCAAGGAGAAACACAAACAACGCTTCAATTAGAAAAACGAGAAACAGACGTTCATTCACACTGTGATTACTAGTACCACATTTACCAAGTTCGACAAAATATCTCATAAACATTTTACTTTAAATATGCTGCTAAAACAAGGAATGAACACATCATTTAATGCCAGGCGCGTAGCCAGGAATTTGCCAAAGGAGGGGCGGAACTGTAGGCAAACTATCAGAGCCGTAGCTACGTCATTGCAAACTATCTAAGCGTATAGCGCCACCATAAGTTGGCGCGAAGCGTACAAGAAAATTTTGGATGAAAATGCCTCCCAAATCGCTGGAAATGGCACTTCCCAGGTCTTGTAAGTTGCATCTTAGCATTTTCTCTTTTGAAATTACTAGCGATATCATAAAAACATTAAAAAAAAATATGCTCAATGGGGGAGGGGCGGCTGCCCCCTTCGCCCCCCCCCCCTTGGCTACTACACACATTTGTCATCTTCTTCTTTAATATCGTCAATTTCTTTCCAATGTTCCGCGACAGAACATATAACTTGCACCAAACTTTTTCCACACCTAACATTGCTTTATTGCCTTGTACGGACATATACCAGTAGTAGCCTAGTAGCCTGGCCGGTGCCCGGCGGGATTTCCCCCTCCCCCACCGCATGTATAGTACTGCGACTTGCCCCTGTCTGTGGCACTACCAAGTGTCCCTCCTTAGATCGGTGGTGCTTCGCCAGCTCAAAATTCCTGCCTACATGCATGGCCTTAGTATCAAGAGATCTGGAATTGTATCGCAAGCTATGTAGATTGCTTGCATCAGTAAGAAACTTCATCGTCAGTGACGTTAATTTTCCCAGGTTGAATAACATCGTGAAATATTAGTAGTGAAGTTATTCATTCAAGAATTACCCTTTTAATATTTAACTGGACCTTTTTTTCTGAGTTGTAGGGTTTCTGTGATAACTCCAATTGTACATCTGCTTAGAAAAATAGCATAGGAACCCTCTTAAAGTACTAGGACATCTATCCAATTTCCCCCATATTCAGTACGTAATACGTATGCTGTGTGTGATTATCTTATTCAAATTCTTGCTTCTTGTAAACATTTACTACAAGAACGTCCCACTAATGAATAATCAGCAGTTAGTTTTACGACGCTTAAGCGACCACAAATGTGGGAGAAGCACGCAAGGGCTCACATATATTACAACCCACACAAAGGGTAGCTTCAAATTCAACATTTGAACTCAAATTTGGAATCTTTTCAATTTTAGAAAGCCATTTCATATGGGAAAACCGTATATTGTTCTTGGATGAAAAACCCACCTTACTATGACCGCCCGGCTATCGAACCCAGAACCTGCAGATTGGTAAGCCTCATTGCTTTAAATGCCACCGCCTTTATCCACTCGGCCATAGCACCGGTTTGAGTAGAGACTTCACACCATATTAGCTTTTTTTATTAGCGTTGTTATTAGGCGTTTTCATTATTTAAATGAAAATTTTTCTTATATTTAAAAAGGTAGAATATTATCAGATATAATTGGACTTGAAGGTTTATTTGAAAGACGCATAATAATTAATAACTGAAATTATTTTGTGGCGTGAAAGTTATAACGTAGAAAAGGTAGAATATCATAGTTAGATTATATACCGTAATAAAAAAAAGCAACAACAAATAAAGCAGAAACAGAAGTAGATACTCCATGGAGTTGCAAATCTCTTCCCAAAATGTGGGTATACGACCACAATAAAGTCATCACTATGACTCAACAAGTTTGAAGAACATGAAAACTTGAATTTTTCAGACCACATGACCTTTTCTTTATTCTCAACATTCCAACAAACAATGTGGTCATGACTTCCTCATGGGCACAGCACTTTCAGCTAGTTTCTCGAAAGGCAATAATAAAGGCATAAATATTATCCACTAAGAACACTTTTGGATTTACTCAATTTAAATGTCTAGCAAGCTTCTTCGGCAGGCAGCTTTACATTAGTTAAGCACACATTTTCGGTCATTATGGGGGAAGTGCACGAAGTTGGTCATCTTTGACCTTTTAACTCCTTTGACCAGGTGACCTTCGATATTTGGCATAAATTAATGCACTTTAACGGTATCTTACTTGCTTTTGAAGGTTTCGCAGATATTGATAAACTGGTACACGTGTAATAGTCAACATGTTTTTGTTTCTTTACTTACGTTTCTTTACTACTGTTTGTTTGTGGCACGGTAACAACTGCAAAGCCGTTAACTTGTTCCCATGTAAGACAAAAAAAAAATGCGCGACTGGACAAGGAGTCTATAGAGATGAGGATGCCTACGAAATGAAGTGAAGGAGGGATGATAACGCTTGATTCCAGTTCACCTCTCTTTAAACTACGCCAATTCTTTATGCCGACAACGAAAAAGGGCCATGTTCGGGTATGTCCATAGGCTTTCTTATAGCATAACGGCTAGATACGACTTCATTTTGGAATCGCGTTTTAATAACCTGGAACTCAGTGGTTGGAACTGCAACGACTGTTCATGTCTCACAACCGTGCACCAGTAACTACAACTTTGTGTTCGTAACACGGTAACATGTGTTACAGGAAAGGAACAGTAGTTACTGTACCAGATTTGAGTATAGGGGGAACAGGCAAGGAACCAAAACCCCCCTTTCCCAAGGAAGAAATGCCCCAAATGAACTTGGGATTCAGGAATCGCGTCACCACAATTGGTTCAAGCTTACTGCCGATCCTGCCAAAACAGCTAGATTAACTTTGATATATTCTAAGTATAGTAACAAAAACAACAGTAATCATAAAATTAATTTTGTAAGGTGATAAAATATGGAATGAAGATGTCTCTTGAAGACAATGTTTCTCCTTTAGTATCGAGAGATATTATCATTTAA
>KN882912.1:116497-131475 GCA_000934455.1 Apostichopus parvimensis
ATACAACATAAATGCCAAGTGTTAGAAATGGTACATAACGAGGCGGAAAAGTGGGAATTATACGGACTTGCTTGATAATACACAGATTATCCGTTCTACAGTTCTGGGAAAATAATCAAGACAAGAAATTACAGTATTCGTATGAATACAAACGGAAGGAATTTTCACCTCAAGCTAAATCAATGCTGTTTCATCCAGTTAGTGTGCGATTCACAACGAGTATGGTTTCGTCATTAATGCTACACATTATTGTCATATAATCTTCTTAGAAGTTTACCGAAAGAAAACAATATTCTCTTGCTTTATTATATTTTATACTGCCGTCTTATAATACATTCATTCTTGTAAAATATTTGCAACTTAAACTTTCAAAGAGAGGTGTTTATTACACATGTTCTTTCTTATCCAAGCGGGCCTATTGTATCGCTTTACTGCATCTGTTTCAAGTTTGGTCAATCGTGTTTGAATGCATCGATGTGCGTTATAATGCTCTGTTGTAAGGCAAGGTCAAGAAGTAGACGATATTAAGTTGTGTATCATCACCATACAAGATATAGGTAATGACACAATAACTAATGTTTCCTTACGAAGAGGTATATAAAAGAGCCGAGAATTGACCCTTGATGTACCCCATAGTGCAGATCATGAGTATTAGACCAATTGCGTGACACTTGGATAGATTGTATTAACAGGAATTTTCTCCTGGGGTTGTACGCGCTTATGGTGTTGTTGTTGTATTTTAACTAAAGCGATGTTGGTTCAACAAAAAAAAGATTTAGTCCACGGTGAACTACTAAAACTGCTTACGTTTGCCCTAAAAGTTGTCAAATACTCTGGTCAAAATTGAAGATGCTTTATGCGCGACTAATGTAGCTATCTCAACGAACTGTCTTATTAGTTTTTATTTATTAAGGTTTGAAGAAAGACGGTCCACAAATGGATGTCTGAATTGATTTTTACTTCCATTATCGATGTAATAGGAATGGGTGATAACTATTAAGAACACAAACCGAATTAGCTTGGACATAAACTGTCTTAAACGGATCCTCGATGAATAGAACGCATATTAGCTCATTCTAATACATTTGATTGATTTAGTCATGATTAACTTTATACAATCATACCACAGTAACCGTATTTGGGGGATTTATATTTACAACTGACGATTCTAATTCCAGAAAGGTGATAACGCGTGCGAACAAACGACTCTCCGGAGGCTGAATGGCAATTGGTTTACTTCGTTATTCGCTTGTGAAAAGATAAGAAAGATATAATACTGACCTGCAAACTGTTGACTTAAACTGAAGTTTATCTTCAGCATTTTAGCTAAAACAAAAGGAACACCAGCTCGTCATTAACGATGACCTATATCACAATGAATTATTAATAAAGACTGTCAGCAAATTATTAAAACTGCCTACAGAGGTACCGTAAATAGAAAATAAGCAGAGAAGTTATCGTTATCGTTGATAACAGTTGGCGACTTTTGATTTAATGGTCTATACACATATTTTTTGAATTAAGTGGCTTCTAAATCGAAAGCAACCTTAGTCAATCTGAAAAACGTGCAGAGCCTCGATTCTGGATTCTATCATATAGAAACCAAATACAAAAATAATGCACGCACTTGGACTATGATACCTTTGTTTCTTTTTAATTAGAAATTGCCTCCGTGATATGTAAAAAGTGCCGTTTTGCTGAAAAAGTATATAATTTGTTTCTAAATTGAATCATTTTGTTGTAAAAGAAGCATTCAAAAATATTGGAATTTGTGGTACCGGAACTCACATGGAATCAATTGCCCACATTTTAATTTGAGAAACTATTGCTTTTATTGGGGCTTGAAAATATTTAACAGATCTGGCATCCTTGTTCCAGAGACCTTTGAGTGGGGGTCTTTACGTAAAGGTCGTGGTTTAAAGAGGTTACTTTTTGGGATGAGGCGTGTGAGGGATTGGGAACGACCTTACGGTCACCTCCATTACCTCACCAACGACTGACATCCCGGGAAATGTCTAATTCTTTAACTGGATCAAATTTAGCCACAATGGGTACAGGTAGACATTGGTTACCTTCAAATCTTTGCTGACCAATTGATCAGTTATATATTGTTACCAGTTACGAATATATAAGTGCTTTGAATGTAATCCTAATTTTGATTACGTATATACAAGCCTGTAAAGTGGTGAAGAAAAACAACATGTTGGTCACAGTCTGTTTTATTAAGGAGTCATGAATCATATACACTTATCAAATCCAATCAACCGAGTCGTATAATACCATTTCTGCTTTGGAAGCTATACAACCAATTCGTGGTGATTCAGCTTTATTCCTTTCTCACTTTTCTTACCCAAAAGGTAATTAAAAGAATGTTGCGTAACGTTCACAAATACATACAACATAAATGCCAAGTGTTAGAAATGGTACATAACGAGGCGGAAAAGTGGGAAATAAACGGACTTGCTTCACAATACACAGATTATCCGTTCTACAGTTCTGGGAAAATAATCAAGACAAGGAATTACAGTATTCGTATGAATACAAACGGAAGGAATTTTCACCTCAAGCTAAATCAATGCTGTTTTTGCGAGTCATCCAGTTAGTGTGCGATTCACAACGAGTATGGTTTCGTCATTAATGCTACACATTCTTATCATATAATCTCTTTAGAGTTTACCGAAAGAAAACAATATCCTCTTGCTATATTATATTTTATACTGCTGTCTTATAATACATTCATTCTTGTAAAATATTTACAACTTAAACTTTCAAAGAGAGGTGTCCATTACACATGTTCTTTCTTATCCAAGTGGGTCTATTGTATCGCTTTACTGCATCTATTTCAAGTTTGGTCAATCGTGTTTGAATGCATCGATGTGCGTTATGATGCTCTGCTGTTTAGGCAAGGTCAAGAAGTAGACGATATATATTAAGTTGTTTATCGTCAGCATATAACATATAGGTAATGACACAATAACTAATGTTGCCTTACGAAGAACCGAGAATTGACCCTTGATGTACCATATAGTGCAGATCATGAGTATTAGACATATCGGGTGACACTTGGATAGATTGTGATCGACTTTCCAGGTAGGATTTAAACCAACTCAAACCGACTCCGAAGAAGTCGAAATAAACTCTTAATTTATGGAGGAGAATACTATATATGGTCTACCGTGTCGAAAGCTGCAGACAAATCCAGTTAAACCAACAGTACACACATTCTGTTGTCATTTGCATAGCGGATATCATTTTGAACTCTAATTAGATCTGTTTCCGTGCTAAAACCTGAACGGTATGCAGACTGGAAGGGTTCAAGGCAGTAAGTATTCTCAGTATGTGCTGCAGTTTGATCAAGAACAGTTCTTTCAATAACTTAAGATACAAACGGTAAGTTACACACTGGTCTGTAATTACTCAAGTCATTAACATCTAGTTTGTTCTTTTTTGGAACTGGTATTACAACTGCCTGTTTGCATGGACTAGGAAAAGCACACCACTAACCATGGATCTGTTTACAATTGAACAAAGGAAAGACATCATTTCAGATATACAATCCTTAACCAACCATGTTTGTACAGGGTCAAGACAACAATGTTAAGATGAAAGTACCAAAATTATTTTCACCACGTCGTCTGTAGAAAGTTCACAAACTGTCAGCTGTAGTATTGCCGGACGTTCCATGGTAGTGAAAACCAGAGTTAGATGGTCTAATACATTTTCTTCTCAAAGTAATGAGCAATCTGTTCCGGTAATTCCGTTTCTGGGACATTGTCAGGAAAGCATTTTGTGATAATGTAGGTTCACCTGTTAGTTCTCTAATAACATCAAAAAGCGCTTTTGAGTTATGACTGCACTCAGTAAATATTAATTATTGTTAATGATTTAATTATTATTTACGTTAAAAATGTTCAAGGCTAGAACTTTACAGGTATTGCTTTGCATGTAAAAGTTACAAGTAAAAGTTAAAGGTGAAATTTCTATTCTGTGATTGGTCTTAAGTGTTAAGCATTAGAGACAATAGCTTAAAAAGTCAATATACAGTAGCAATCGAGAAAAAGAGAAACAATTCCAAAAGGTAAATCTAAACGGCTGTTTATGTCAAATGATGGAACTGAATTCTGCTTTACGTCACACATAAACAGTTTAGTGTTATTCTCACATAATGCTGCGTTGCGTCAGGATTATCAAAACATGTTACCTTGCACACTCGTTCTATATATTTATATATATATATATATATATATATATATATATTGCAGTGCAGCGAGTTTGAATACATAACTATACTATGCAAACAATCATATTTCCTTTCATCCAATGCATGAATATATGTAATACGATTATTTAGAAGTAACTTTCAGATGTCCCTGTGTTTCTAACCATTGGATACTGAACAAGATTTCTTTGTGTTCTTTCAATTACCATTTTAATCATTGAACAGTGTGTGGTAGGGTGTAGGGTGTAGGGTAGCACCCCAGAAATGTTCTTTTCGTCGGGACAAGGCGACGTTTGTAAAAAATTGACGTTTTGTATCATACTCGAGTCCATACGGAAATTTAGGCGATGTCATAAACTTGAGTTTTTCCTCAAACTTCCGCCATGTTGGGGATTCATGCCCCAAGTGGATAGTTTCATTCTAAAATGTCGACATTTTATTTCCATGTGATACTACATTTCACATTTGTTTCGATGTTTTCGCGAAATGTTGACGTTTTTCCTTCGAGTTTTCCACATTTTATCACGATTTGTTTTAACTCGACGATTTAACTCGAATTTTTGGTAAACATTGAATCAAATATTCGAAATTCGAAGGATGACAATAGATGACAATATTCCATACTGCTTCCATGTTTCCATGATGATTGAGCTAGGAGTTGTCGTTATTGAGACAACAGCATCTACAGTGACAACAGCAATATCAGCTACAGTAGCTACAGCAGAATTTACAACTATAGTAGTAGGCACCATACAGTCTCCAAGACAAGGCAGCTGAACACTTCGGTTTATAAGGCTCGTCACACTTACTCAAGATTGAAGTCAACTCATGCTGCAAGAACTCGTTGGTACATGTTTTCCTCGCGTCTGACGGGATTCCTAGTATTCTCCCATCAAAGTCACTCGCTAGTTGTTTCAATGTTTCGTTGGTTCCGTTGTTCATATATTCTGTAATCGTCTGCCCTTTAATCATTTCATCGGCATTCAGCAAAACAAGACAGGTTTTCTTGCAGACACCAGGACCAAACCTGACCTATAGGAAATGAATTCGTCGGTAAGATCATTCAACAATTGCAGATCGAAAAAACTTATTATACGGTTATGTTGGTCAACATGACACTAACTGTTCGACAATAAAAGATATGTTAATCTAAAAAAGAGAAAGCAAGTACAACACTAGTTTTTTATAATGAGAAGACTTTTTTGTAGTAATTTGCTTTCAGTTTTATTGTAAAGTTACCCACAGAAAGCAAAACATCAATATGCTGTTCATAGATCTTTTGGTTTTGGAGTAATAGTGTTTACATGCTTTTAAATTGTCTACCTCTGTTGACCTTCGAATTTCAGAGTTACCGTCTACGAGGTTTTCAGGATTTGACCCCAAATGGCTTTTGATCTCCACAACAAGCGACCAGTTTCTTGCACTGACTTAGTTTGATCCACTAATGGAATATGAAAACCATACATCCTTTACTTTTGAAGTGTTCATGATTATAAAGTTTTCAAGAATAATTTCTTCCAAATTTGACTTTTGACTTATCTTGTTTACAGCGTTTTCAGGCTTAAAGCTCTGAAGCGGCCTTTGACTTCCACAAATTGTAAAAGGAAAGTTGCACTGAGGGATCTTACCAAGGATAAACTTCAACCAAGAATTCCTTTATAAGTTAAAGTTTATACTGGGATTTCGGATCGTTTATCTCTGTTGACGTCAAGTGGCAATTTTGACCTCCAAAAATTTAAATACGAAAGTTGCACTCACCAACAGTAAAGTAAAGTGAAGTAAAATGTATTGATATCAATCATAAAATGAAGATATAATAAAATGGATCCGCAGCTTAAAAATATGCAAAATATAAATACAAAAATATGATAAAAATCATCTAGTTATATGACAGTTCAAAAGCTTAATACTCCTCGGTAAAAAAGAATGTCTGAAGCGTTCAGTACGCATACGAGGTAGGGTATACAACCTACGTGGAGTGGTGTAGTACTTATGGAGAGGATGGTCAGGATCAGTCAAAATCCCTCTTACATAATGAAGTACAATTTCTTCAATGTAACGATCATCTATAGAATAATACTTTCTGAAATGTCTGTTAATCAAATTGAGTTGAGTCTTGAAACAGGAAGAGAGCCACACAGGAGCACAATAGACCATAAGTGAAAGCACCATGGAACGGAAGAGCCAAAGCTGTTTCTCATATTCTAGACCAAAACCTCCCAACCTATAAATACAATATAGCCGCTGCTTTACTTTCGCAAGTGTTGAGCCTATATGAGAGTCCCAAGTGAGAGTATGATTAAATATTAGTCCTAAATATTTAAAATCTGACACAACCTCAACTTCACTATCATTAATTATAACTGGATCATGCATCTGAACTGAACGGAAATCAACAATTAATTCCTTTGTTTTGGAGCTGTTAATAAAAAGGTAATTGGTTTCACACCACGCTACAGTCTCCGCAATAGCTGTGTGGTAATTGACAATGCTCTGTGGATATTTATCATTACACAAACCAACAATAGCCGTATCATCTTCATATTTTATAATGTAAACATTTTCATAAAGTGTGGACAAGGAATCAGTATAAACGGCAAACAGCAATGGTGATAAACAACACCCTTGTGGGACACCATAGTATTAGTGACAATATCTTCACTGCTGACCCCATCAGAGTATACATATCACAGTATACATACACAGGATACACATGCTATTGATAAAACTCAACCGAATGTGCATTTTGGTTAACGTGTCTACAAAGTGTACATACATTACCTTCTGTTGACCTCAAGTAACCTTGTCTTCAGTCAACCAGTGTTCTTTTACTCAATATAGTGGATACACATACAAGGTATTAACCCATCCAACACGCACTTTTTGAGTTACATATTTAAAGCTATACGGCGTTACACACACAAACGCGTGTATAACTTTCAGACTGAGGACCCCACACTTAAACACATTTACACACACATACATACGTCATCCAATGCCTTCTGCAATGACTAAAGAGCCATAGTTTTCAATATCACGTTGCTTGCGTCGGTCTGCCTGTGCTAATCGAAGAGCACATGTTATTTAATACAAAAAATAGTCTAGCAGAGAGGAACGTACAGTTGTGTACAAAAATGTGTTTGTTTGTTTGTTTCTACTAAGCCACGATTTGGTATAACATATACTAAAGACGGTACCTTAAACTGGTCGATAAATGTGATATCATCGGAAGAAAGTCGCACTTTTCTACCGTCAAACACTAAAATCAAGTTGGCGTAATGTGGTCCATTCTTCATCATCAGATCAGCTGTGGGTAAAAACATTTTCACTCCGGATTGTTCAGAATTGTAGAATATGTCTGGATTTTCATAATCGGCGTGGTCGTTGCTATTACTACCTAAAAGTAATCCCCAGAAGCTTTGTGAGGACTGCTTATGGATGCTAAAAGTAGCAATACGAAGAGAATTCCATGGTGGTGGATTAATTTCATATTCTCTATACTTTGGAAAACCACTGTACCTTCTTCTGAAAGCACTGCTATCGGAAGACCATTTCGCTCTCTGAAACGAAAAGACGTGCATGATTACTATATTGAGAATGATTAGTACAGTTCAACCATTGGGCAAAATATTCCCTCGTATGATGCTGCTTTAGAAGTGTGTCCACAGTAGAAGCAAATAATGTAATGTGTACTCATTACAAATGAACCTGCCTACATTTATTTAATTAAAGACATCCCATAATAGGTCAACAAATGAATTCAAAGAGTTGTGTGCAACTTGAACTTTCCTTTATGGGGCATAAGAGAGAATTTCTATCGATCAGCTTCACAAAGGAATAACATACCCCTTGTGATGTAGGCTGGAGCTCCTTACTTGAGGAAAGTGATGAGTCTTGACTTGAAGATTGCGAGACCCCCTGGTAGGACGTAGTTGACCCTTGTTGGTTTGACGAAGTCATCTATAAACAGGAAGTATCATCAATTTTAAAATACGTCTCGATTTGTGCAGGAAAAATCTAATGTATGTATATATGTGTGTGTGTGTGTGTACGACTCTGTGTATATGTTTTGGTGTGTATGTTGTACTCTCTAAAAGTGTATCATTGGCAACCCTCATATTTAGCATGTTGGCTGTTGGCTAAAATAGAAATTGACCTTACTGATTTGTTGGAGGTCAGAAGTCGTCCGAATTTAACAGGATAAAACAATGAAAACCTTGTACCTACCTTTTCTCCAGAACGGATTCATGTAGGTTTACCCGTTCTGAGTTGGACAGAGCCCTTGATATTGAAGGCCAAATTCATACGATAGCTAAGGAAATGTGATATTGACAAGTCTCCTATTTCCATGAGAATATTCGAGAACACGGTGGGGAGGTATGGTATTAAGTTAAGTGAGGTGGCACTTATTAATGTGGGGTGGTACTAAGTGAACTAAGGTAGAGTTGACAACTTAGAATAATGAAAACCCCACTGTTCTTGTTTTCAGCGCAGTTGTCAACATTCAGACATTTATAACAGTAACTTAGAAAATCTGACAGATTATGGGTTATATGGGTTATTGAAACTACCAGCCTTTAATTGCCTGGTACACTTTTGTATATGGAAAGGGATCCAGCTGATTGATCTAGAACTGTGCTAATTACATAAATAATGTTTATAATGTTAATAATGTTTGGAAAAGTGCTGAGAGAAACCGTATGTTATACCGTACCTCTGAGGCTACTAAAAGCTATGCGAGGGTCCTATGATAAACATGTCCGCTGATTTCTATACTTAGTCTACATGGAACCTATGTTATAATACCTAAACATTTTATCATATAGTGCATTATGTGCATTATTTAAAAAAAAATGAAATACACAGTAAAAAGACACTATTACTCTCCAAATTATCGGAGACAACGTACTCTTCAAGTCAAAATTCGTCAATATAAAGTGTTAATACTTCTCGAATTGCAAACTGGACTATGACATTTCAGATAGCAACAGTTTTATAGTCAAACTACTTACCTTAAATATTCTTCAACAATCGTTACAAACGTTCCAGTCAGTTACGTTCGGTGTTGTCTCGCTAAGCCGACGCGGATTAATGAGTCATGCCATGTGATGTATTAACAGCTCTTATCAAAATATTGACGTTTGTTTGCTTTGAATAGTAATTTTCATTTCGTTGTGTCATGAGGCATTTGCGGTAGGTGTAACTTTATTATGTAAGTATCTTAATAGAATATTTTCCCTCTTTATCCTATCTTTTTCGACTATGTTAAAGCAGCAATTTGCGTTGATTCTCGAGATTTTCCAATCCTAGGATATTATATGATACTATACCAATGAAGTAAACTAAGCTAACTGAAAAGTTTCAACTCAAAATATTCCCGAAAAGTGCAAAAAAATGACATTTTTCTGACATTCGTATTTTGAATCTTTGGCTTTGATACACTCCTCCCACTTATAGGAACCTTGTCGGCCTGCGTGTGTGTATACTTTACTGCACTACTAATAGCGTACCGAAGCTGAGGGATTACCAGGTCATACATGTGTGCACTGATTGGTTGAATTTGAATTGGCGGTTTTGCAGTGCTGCATGTGATAAATACTGATCAGATGTGTCTGGGAGACACAAATGTCAGAATCGTATAACAGCCTTAATTACTTGCTAATTACCGTTCGCCGTGGGGTAAAAAATATGAGAAATGCTTACTTTGGTCGTTTGTGATTGTATTATTATAAAAACTCAAAAATTGAGGAAAAATTGTGACTCAACGCAAAATGCTGCTTTAACGTATGAGATATGTTCCAGAACTGAAGTTTTGAAGTAGCCTTGAATAACGCCAAATGAAGCAATCGGTCTATAATTGTTTGAATACAGTTTATCTTCCTTTATTAGCGGGGCGGAACCAGTTTATTTTTAGTGGGGTCCATTCAGGCCCGTAGTGAGACTAAGTATTGAAGACGGACAAGATACTTTCCGGGGTGGCAGATATATCTGTGACACTATCTAAGTGGAGCGCCACCATCAGTTGTCGCGTAACGTAGCAAGGAACCTTTTGCTAAACATACCTCCTGGATCGCCGGAAATGACACTTTCCATGCATGTACAGTATCCCTGTCCTCTGACCATCAACCATGAACTAGGCCTACATAGTTTTACACTGCAGTGTCAAAGCAGGGATCTGCAGTAATTTCAATGCTCTCATAACGACAAAATAAGAAAATACTGTGTTGACTATATTGCTGTACTAATTGTTCAGTGTACATTTGTACAGACTGCTTAACACTGTATTAGACACTGTCAAAGCAAACTAAAAGCAAGTACAAAGTTTACTGTAAATCTTTGGTCAGTGATTATTGACTGCCTAGGGATATCGTGCATCACCTGATTGACTGACGGTGTATACACGTACGCTGTAACCTTACGGTCACCAAAACAATTTCCATGGCCGGCCAGTTGGTCGGCTAAGGTAAGGTATAATCGCTGACAGCATAAGGACAGACTAAGATCTTTTCTGGGTGAGGTCTGAATTTTGCAAATCTTGTCGAACTTGTCGAGGGAAGTTGCTGGTTCTTTGCTTTTTCAGAATGCTAGTTCTTGTGAACATGCTGCACAACGACGACCATCGTATCTTTGCATATCAAGGTAGTATCCTTCCGGAAATGTATAGTAGAAACCCTGGATCCCACCCCTCCCCACCCCGGATCCGCCCATTATCAGAGCGTAATAATTGATTTTGCTTATCCGTAAATGGAAAAAGACCTTTTCATTTAGTTATCCGTTTAGGGTCCCAGTACTACCACACTATAGGGCAGGATTTCAGTTGCGTGATTATGTTATTCTGTAGTGACAAGAACAAATTTCTGGTGGTGACTAGTTGCAACAACACATTTATTTCTCATATGTTTGTACAAGGTTAATACAAAAATAACATTACAGTAGAAGGTTTACATATGAAGGACACTAGAAAAACATCAAGGCTGTTATCTCAGCTAGTGACTAAGTAGAATATACAACAATGAAATACTTAAAATTAAGTTCAGAGGGGAAAAAAGACACAGAGAAAACAGAAGATAAAGAAGAACAGAACAGACAGCAGAACAGAGCAGAGCAGAACAGAACAGAGCAGAGCAGAGCGGAACGGAACAGAACAGAACAGAGCAGAACAGAGCAGAGCAGAACGGAACGGAACAGAACAGAACAGAACAGAACAGAACAGAACAGAGCAGAACGGAACGGAACAGAGCAGAGCAGAGCAGAGCAGAACAGAACAGAGCGGAACAGAACAGAGCAGAACAGAACAGAGCAGAACAGAACAGAGCAGACCAGAACAGAGCGGAACAGAACAGAGCAGAACAAAGCAGAGCAGTGCAGAGCAGAGCAGAGCAGAGCGACTTGAGAAGAGAAAGGACAAGAGGCAAGAAGGATAACAAAGACTTTGAAAAGAAATAAAAATAGAGTGTGGTACTTAAAGTCAACATGTACTTGTTGAGAAGATCATCCTTGATTTTACATTGAAACGACTCTAGAGACTTAGCAGATTTACAGATTGAGACATGGATTGTCATAGGTTGTAACAATAGTTGTTATTTAGCAATTTGCCGTGCTCATTGTTATATGATACGTTACTTTAAATTAAAGCCTATTACGAGTTATGATGGAGTACTTAAAAGCATTAGAATGGCTGACAACAGCAGAAAAAAATGGTAACTTGTTATTGCAATGATTATAAACAAAACAATACATACTTACAATAATAATGGATTTCCTTTTAGCATTAGCAAATTATTTTCTCTGTAAGAGAGGTTAGTCGGATAACGTCTAGGCATGGTCATAAGTAGCTTAATTAATATATTTTGTAGGGTTTAAAGCGGTTTGACATCTGACAATTTAGCAGTACCGTAAAGTTTAAAGGCATATCTTAGCTTACAGTAAATAAAAGACTAATAGATATGAGTTGCAATGGCTTCAGAGAGAATTCCCCTTAGGTTATACAAAATACCGCTTTACTTGACCAAGGACTTACAAAGATAGTTAATGTGGTTCACACTCGAAAATTCGAAAGCTTATTATCAATATTTAATCCGAAATACTTCGTACTGTACGAATTGCAGATTGTAACACCATTAAAAGTAAAATTGACATGACAGGAGTGACTTGTATCTTTTGAATGAAAAATGGTGTAATTAGTTATCCCTAAGTAGTGTAAGGTAAGCTTATTGCAGTCAAACCAATTCTTAAACTGTTTAGCATAATTAGACATGAGTGGCCATATCGATTAACTGTTTATAATCGTTACCAAACAGGGAAACATTAGTGTCATCTGTAAAGAGACGAGTATAGATATATGTTGGGCACCATTGTTGACATATTTACAACGAACAAGGGTCCCAGGACGGATCCCCGGGAGACACCGGTATTAACAGTAATGAGAGTAAGAAGTATTAGCATAAATTCATTGCCTTTAGTTGTGTAAATAGCTAGCCATGAGATCATGTGTCGTTCCACGAACCCCATAGTGATATCATTTTATGAAAGGAATAGAGTTATCGACAGTGCCAAAGGCCATCTTGAGGTCAAGATATAAACCTAACACATCATTTACCCACATCAAGCTGAGAACGAATAGTATTTACAGTTTCTAGTAAAGCATGAGTTTTTTAATGACATTCTTTAAAACCAAACTGGGAATATTGACGGGGTATTTGTGTTAGGGTGTTTATAACAGACCATGCATGCATGCCTAGAAGAGGTTTGTCTCTGGTTTAATTTACTTTTATAATACGTGGATTGAGCTGACCTGATGATGCGATTAAAATACGACGGTATAAAGAAAGTGTAGATTTTAAGTACAGCAGTGGGCATATTCTGAGTTGAAATGGCCTGCTTGATACCAGGTGTAATCCATGGCTTGTCATGGAAATTTGTTCATAGAAATTCTCACCAGCGGAAAGTGAGTATTATGTTGAGACTGTACAATATCAATGAAGTTATTTTAAGCAATATCAACGTCAGTATTGTTATAGACAAATCACATATCTAAAGATTCCATTGATTGGATAAAACTGTTGAAATGATCTTGATTGTGAAAGCGAAGAAAGGTCTATCTAATTCATATTTCGTAGGCCCTAATCTATACAAAAACTAGGAAGATGAACCCTTCAGTCGGTATATAAGTTACCAGAAAACAGATTGTTGTCAAGCAGCTTATTTGGGAGTCTGACAAATATATTGTCAATAAGTGTTGCGCTAGAGGGGGTGATTCGTGTTGGTAAAGTAGTCGTAGGAATGAAATTGTTGCACAACGTTAATTTCGTATAATCATCATACATTGTGTTGGTTTCTACATTTCATAAATTGATATTTAAATCGCCTCCTATAATACACATGTTTGGGATAAAAGAGGAGTTCAAGTATCTTCGAGTGATTCCCCCCAAAAATGTTGATGTTACCCCGTGGGTGACGTTAACATGCAGCGACAAAGATAATTGCCAATGATTAGACCTACCCATATATCTTCAACTTGGCAGTGTGTACAAAAGAACATGTACGAAGAGATAGTCTGTCTCTTAACATACTGCTTAATGAATATGGTTTTGTAGAAAGGGTAAGTTAAACAATTATAGTAAACAAGAAATCCATTCAAAATATGAGAAACAGTAGACAGAAGAAGGAAAAAGGAGCAAGAGAAAAAGAATATATTAATAAAGGAAAAAACAATAATAACAACAATACACGTATAGGAATCTTGTTTTTATAAGAGTATTAATATAATTAGTGATTACGGTATATACAGAATGGCGTGTGTTTGAGGAGACAACTTGGATGACGTCACATTCGATGGAGGTCGCTTTTCTTCATTATCCGCTTCGTGTGGTCAGTACCATTTACAGTCACGTGTTAACAATTTTTGCTTTCAGACTTCCCGAAGGTGGTTAAAATATATTCCTCTTTCACCATCCTTAAATCCTTTTTTTCCTGGTCTATCCTTTAATGGACAACATTACATGCATTATTATTATTATTATGATTATTATAATACAAATGCAACATGAAATTTCATTCTGATGCTTCCTTTTTTTTCGTTCTGAAAGATGACGATGGATATTTCCCTTAGCTTTTATAATGATACCATTCGAATCAAGTCAATAATGCTCACAAATGTATTTAATTAAGATCGGATTGATAGATTCTTATTAAGTTTGTAAAGCTTGGTTGGCGTATCCCCTACTGCATTGTGCGTATGCATTTGTGTCTTACATTTAGCCTTGTTTCATTCAGGAGTTCTAATGGATAATACGTTGTGGATTACATTGTTCTTCATTTCCGCAGCTCGGAGAATTTCCGGTCAATTCAAATTTCAAGATTTCACAAATAAGGAACAACTTATGTAAAAAAAACATTTTTGGTTACAGTTAATGGATAAAAAGAACATAAGAGATGAAATATTTTATTGAATAGAGTGCGTTTTTGAAACGTTTTGTTGCTTGCGTAAAAGTATATGTACGATTTCTCCCTTTCATACCCTTGGCTCATTGTGAGGTGTACTAATAGATTCAAGAAGATTGAGACTATCGTCGCAAGTAGAGGGGTTCTATATATTATAATCGTGGTAGGACAATTACCCCCCGGACAATTACCCCCCGGACGATTACCCTCCGGACAACTACCGCCCGGACAACAACCCCCTGGACAACTACCTCCCGGGCAGTCACCCCCCGGTCAATTACCCCCCGGACAACTACCCCCGTGGACAATTACCCCC
>KN882913.1:35606-57247 GCA_000934455.1 Apostichopus parvimensis
CAGCAGATTGGGTGGGTAGCGATATTCTCCTTCCAAAAGACAGGCCGGACTTGAAACATCCTTCACGGAAAGAAAAGAAATATGGTCAATTACCGGTATAGCAACACAGCTGTCGTTTCTGACGAATATCGTTCTCTTGCACATCAGTAGGAACAGTTGCTTGGTATATATGGCAGTAGAACTGTCGCTACATATTGATACCTCTGTCACTAGCTACCAACATAGCTGTGTCGCTGAGTGCCACTGCGTGCCGCTGCAAACCAGCACCGCTTTCGCTGCGTATCAAGTTCAACACTTTTGTCGCTGCGTATCTAGTTCAACACCTTCATCGCTGCGTATCAACACCGCTGTTGCTCCATACTGATACCGCTGTCACTGAACATGCAACAGCTGCATATTAAGCCCACTATCGTTGCATGAACACCGCCATTATTTTACATTAACATCGCTTCCTTAGGATACAAAAATCCTCCAAAGCTAGAGATACATGTGTGCCGTTGCTTGGTCACAACTTGATGATGTAATACTGACCCGTTAAAGGGAATGAAACTACGGTAACTAGAAACATAAACGTAACGAAAGAATAAGGCGGAAACCTCGAGGTTTGCTATACAAAATAACAATTACATAAAATTTGTGGAACACAAAAGTTTACTGGATTGAATGGTTAATAACTCGTTAAGATTGAGCGGATGAAACACTTTTCTCCACATAGGTAACTCAATATGATTAAGAGGTTCTTATAACTATAGAATTTACAGAACTACGGGAACCATTACTTAGCTCGGCATGCTAGACAAGATGAGTAGGTGGGAGGGGAATTTGAGGTCAGGGGAATACAGTTCTGGAGCCCGGGTAAAATGTAGAGTGACATCATTGTCCACGAGCGCGCCCTAGTCCTCGACTCCCTTGTGGCTTTTTCGGAATACAGTTAACATCTGCAACTTTTTACAACAGCAGCTTATATATAGCAATTATGGTTGCTAGAAAATTACAAATAAAAGTTACATTTGTGGAAATATTCGTTATTTTAACGGTGTGTTTTCCTTCTATGGTTTACATTAATATGTTAAGAAAACAATCATTTGACATAATAGCTGTTTTCTATTAGAATTTATATATTTGGACACAGTGGGCTCAAACACTTCCGAGTACTCTTGATGTGCAGAAATTTGCAGTTTGAATAAAATGTATACACTCTGGGCTGAAATAAACCAGTTCGGCAATCCATTTGTCGCTACTTTCAAACTCGTTCCCTATCTATCGTATAAGAACCCGGTACCCAGTCACTAAATTGATAGTGAAATAAACGGAATAGGGTTTGAGCACTTACCACCACTTCCTGACATAAGCTAGCAAAATGTCGAGATTATGAATAAGTTGAGGAACAAGAGTATCATAAAAAATTTCTCCATCTTCAAATTGCAGATTACGCCTTTATCCGAATACAGCAATTATGGCGAAATGTCTTCAAGCGAGGAATCTCAAAGAGGTAATGGTCAGAATTAGTAACATGAACCTCAGTTAAATATAAATAACTTTTAAAGCTTCATCAAGTAGGCGTTGCAATTGAATGAAGATGTAGGTATATTCTGTTTGTACGTGGTTGTTTGTGCAAAATATTTACACATTGATGATGATTACATACAGATGATGTATTTTCGTAATCAATACACTTTTACCAATATAAATAAATCTTTTAGTTAAGTCAGCAATTGATAGTGAGATGTGATTGTAAATAAGAAAAGTAAATATTTAAACATTGATTGTTCGATTTAAAGGATTCCGGTGTATAATGGATGCAAAATAATCACCATTATGATAAAAAAGAAGAATATTGCCTAAACCTTTGAGAAAATAAATCGGAAATAATTTTTTTTCTCCAATCTCCTGATTCTTCTTCGCGAGAAAATAAATTTGTAGTAATTTATTATAAATTTTTGTTAATATGAAGCTGATTATTGCTACTTTCTGAAACGAATTATGGAATAATTGTGTCAGTATTTTCAGATACGCATTAAAGCCTCATCATCGTTGGAACGGTACAGTGATTTGAATTCAACTACATTGTTACTAGACCGAATTAGAACACACACCCATATAGCTTTTTTTCTAAATGAAGACCAGCAACTAGCCACTCGTGAAAACTGGTGGGCGAAGGTAGGGGGTGGGAAGGGGGGGCATATGGGTAGACTCACAGGGAGTGTCCATCACCTCCATCGTTAGTGGGCAAAAATTTGTTAATAATTTTGTTTTTTACATTCGGAAAGGAATTACCTTTCATCCAGGTGTGCAACATCCACTTTTTCACCTAACATTCAAACTTCATGTATATTTAAGCAGATGATTGCACTTAGACATATTTTAAAGACACCATTTACAGTCTAACTATGCCTCAGAATACACCATTTGACGTCTGAACTGTTTGTTTTTCTCTTTCGGAAGGACCACAGGACATGGGAGTCGGCGCCAACGAGCCTAGGGTCATACATTTTTCATAATAAACTCTTTATATATCCGCCACAGGTCCTTCCAAACAGGTTCATGCCTCTACTTATACCAGTTGTGGGAAATTTAGTATTTGCCGCAACCATCTTTGACATCCTCAGTTCACCACTGCTTATCAGTGATTTCTAATTGATTTTGACAAAATATTTATCCTAAATATTATATTGTTTCATTAGTGTCAGTTCCATTGCAATTATAGAGTGAGGTTATAGAAACATTTGAAAATTTAAAGATGTGCTACTTTATATGGTAGCTGCAAAAAGATTGATCATTGTGTTGCTATTCATCCGTTCACAGATCTCAGAGTATATGGAAGAGCTACGAAACTGAGATTTGAAACTTTCGGGACAAAAGTTAAAAAGAGAAGTCGAATCATAAAGTATTTTAAAATACCGTGCTCTTATCGATGGCCTAGAGCATCAAGTTGTAAAATTGAAAAGAAGAAAAAATATAGAAGAAAAAGTCGAGCATTCCATTGATTTGTGACGAGAGAGAAATATTCAAACATTCTCTGTATAACTGATCAAGTATTGTTCGTTTTTGGTTTGGGATGGCACTTGCTCGCTTCCGTAGCTTAGCATTGGCAAATCGCCATCCAGGGATGTTGCTTATTATATTTAAAGCGGTGCTGGTCGGTTTTGAACTCGTGAATGCATTTTGTTGGGCACAATTCCAAATCTCTTCATCTTCATTCATTAGTCTTTGTACAATAGAAATGATCGTGTTTAACAAAACGCGATTTGAAGTTGGTTGCCAATTTCACTCAAGTTAACTAAGCCCAGGAGAAAAATGGGTTATGCATACATTGCTACCGGCGCAGAGATCCAACCAGTGGCGCCTGGGGGATCCCTGTACAACGATCAGACCCTGTCTAACGATTGTCACTTTTGACGACTCGGAAAAATTAGAACTGTTCAGGAACAAGAGGAGGAGATCGGCGCCGAAGCGACGCACCGGTTTCGTGCACGTAGGCATGTATACCGGTAAGCCTGTATACCAACCCGTTCCTGATCAACCTATGGAGCTTTGTGCAAAGTAAGATTCAAGTTGAACAATACAGGAGGGTTAATGTAGCAAGCATTTGGTTAATACTTTTGATTTAGAAGTTTGTCGCACACTCAATTTTTTTTCTTGGCTAATATCACATATAAAAGATATTTTCTCAATTCTAGGACACGAAAAGTTATTATTCATTAAAAGGATAGACCAGATGGGCATTTATGTTTTGCGTGAATTTCAATTGCAATTTTCAAATCGTCTACTAGATAACAAGTTGTAAGTTTTGTATACTTGACCTTGTTACAAACAGATGCAATCAGGGGCGTCAATCCCAATTGAAAAGTAGATAGAGTAAGGGGGGGGGGGTGGATGACATAAATGAATGAACATGGATAAAACTGAAGAAGTGTGCGGGTAGAGCATAATTGGAGGCGTTCCCCTGTCCCCCTACAATTGACGCCCTTATGTGTAATGTCATAGATACACTCCAAAAACTTCTTTTATGTTTTTCTTCAAATTTACATTAGGACAATATGGATATATTACACACTTTGAAATATTGTTACCTTTACATCCCCGTTGTTAAAGTTATAAAACTACAAAAACCATACACACGCATAAAATGGACAACTTCAACTACCAATATCTTGAAAACGATATGTGAGCGTTGCGTGGTCCTTCATAGTGATACTCAGAATACGTTTGTTTTTCAAATTTACCAATGCAAAATAAAAAGCTTGCTTGCACTGTACTTTTAAGCTTACGGACTGCATGATTGTGGGTGTTTAGTGCAAAAAGGTGAATGCTATCCGAAAATTGAATTAAAAAAGCAAATCATATCTGCCTATACTGCTTTGAATGAATCCATCCAATCCTATTGTATGTCGTCCAGTTACAGAGTTGTTCACAATGGACAATTCATAATCATGGAGTTTAAAGCAGCATTTTGCGTTTAGTCGCCGTTTTCTACTATTTTGACATGTCCATCGAGTGTTTTACATATATCAATCAGAAAACAGCAAACTAAGATATTAGCCAAGTTTTTCCCTGCCAACAACGTTAATTGGCGAGTAATTAAGGATATTTGCAGATAATGAGAAAAGTGTCCACGACAAATTCCACATTTAAAATTAATCGCATACAGTTCCCCCTAACCCACTAGTTTGAATTCAACCAATCAGAGATGCAGGTTTAGTTATGAGCCGTTGCTAAAAATAGATTCAAGACTTTGCGTTGGTACAACCAGGAAGTTGTTACTCCCTGGTACAACTGCTATATAGACTGTACACAAATCAAGCATGGTGTCGTATTACGTTTTGGTCAATAACGCTCGTAGTGTTTAAATATTCATATTATGGGCGAGGTGTTTTGGGATCCCAACGGAAAATATCTTGGAGAAAAACAAAGTTGAAAGTTGCCAAATTTTCGAATTTTATGCCACCATTTGAAGTAAGATTTAAATAGATAAGCTAGTTATGTATGTCGTTATGGCATAGTGGAGTCAGTGAGGTTGAGAAAAATCATAGAAATGGACGCAAAATGCTGCTTTAATATGAATCTAAGAGACTGACTTCGGTCAGCTTGCGGCTTTGATATGCCAATGAGGCTTCTTCGCGAGTTCCTGTTCGCAGAAGGATCTAAAATACACACATACATACACGCACACATACATACGCTCCCGGTATGCAATATGGGGACCGGCATTTTCCTCCCGAGTGGTTCACAGGAGTGGGGACCAGTAAAAAACTTATCTACATTTGCGGGACCACTGGAGACATATGTATATATACAAGACCACACAAACACCACTACATTAACAAGACCGCACAAACACACCGACATTAACAAGACCACACAAACACACCTACATTAGCAAGACCACACAAATACACCTACATTTGCAAGACCAATAGCACACACCTACATTAACAATATCAATAACACATGTCAACATATGTCTGACCAGAGATTTCATATTACAGTAGACCCATCACAATAAACTTTTTTTCTGGGACCACAAACATAACCACTTTTAAATGAGCAGAGATATAAGAATTCTTCAAGTTCATGACAGCTAAGAAACCTATATTTACAATATTGGAAAATATATCTAAGTTTTCAAGACTATGGAGATCAACAGAATCTCCCTTATTCCAAGTCTTTTTGTACAGAACCTCTTCCATGTTAAGAATGCTTGACTATTCGGTCCCCTGATTATATACACGGCTAATGAAATGTGTGTTTATCGACCTTCGAATTGTACATACTACATTCATACAACCCTATTTCGTATTACGATTCGGGAAATGGTAAACTGGCAATCACGTGTTTTGTTTTATTATTGAAGAAAGAGGCAAAATGAGAAGCCTAAGTATATACTTTGACTGCATGAATTAAACAAGGAAATACATTTTGATTCATATCAATACACATTTACTCGTTACATTTAACAAAGACGTACACTGCGTCAATTCTTAACGTCACAAAAAATACACAAAGGAATAAAAAGTACAGAAAGAAATTGTTGGCCACGTTTGTTTAAAATATTGTCAATTACGAGGTGATTATTATTTAATTACACTTGCATTAATTTCAGTTATTTTGATAAATAAGAAGTCATGATTTTACTGTTGAATTTAAAAGTAGTAAATGCCTATGAAAACAGTTCTCTTTTAGTTAAGGCAATCAAAACAAAAAATATTTGCTCTATGGACGTGATATGATTATAAAGCTTACACTGTTAAATACAAAACAAAGAAATAAGAGAAAAAATTAAAATGAAATGAAATGCAATAGAGGAGGAAAAAGGAGTAAAAAAAACTTTATATTATTAAATAGTAAAAGCAGAGAAAAAAAGAAAAATATTAATAATAATTATCATACAAATATAGCAATATAGGAGGAAAAGGAAGTGAAAACAACGTATGATGACTCAGTAAATACTTCGCGATCTATCTGTCTGTACTGTGGCATTTGGGAGGAATTGAGAATTCCCGACTTTGAATATGCGGAGTTGTGTATTGTATTTAAGGAAACGGGGAAACACCTTACATCCTGGTCACTCGACGAAGCATTAACTGCTTGTTAATGGCATAAGGAAGTTATTGGAACGGTGAGTAGGATGCGAGGGAAGAATAACGTGGAAGTCAATATACACGATACAACTTTATACGTATTAATCTAACATTACGAACGAATGTATGGTACTCCCAGTATGTGACAATTTCTCAATATGAGGAGGTAGTTTGTACATTACAATGGAACTAGTTAACAAAGATGTGCCAATAACAAATTTTGACGGAGAGACGAAGGGTGCTTTAACTAAGTGCTAAGCATAAGGGATATAGGAAAACATTTCTAAGATAAGGACTTTAATCACCATTTTTCTTTATCTAAAGTCCCGCAAAACACTCTTTTTGTATCTGAAAACTGATGACAATCTATCTCCAATAATGTCATTTTAACTCTGTTTGTCACCTCTGTTTTTGAGAAAATAATACATACACAGGTGCGCTCACGACCAGTGTCAAAAGTTCAAATGCTTTAGCAAAACATTAGTTATAGCTGTCTTAATTAGCTCTTCGTGGTTAAAACCTGATGTGAAGATTACAGAGTCAAACTTGATACCCTTCACTCATTTACAACGTATAATAATATCTCGGTAGCAAACCAAATCGTAATGTACAAGAAGGACAAACAAAGCTTACATGAAAATAAAACATGATGTGAGAAGTAATTCATTCATATTCATAGTAAAATTAATACCTCAAAAGATTATAAGATGCATTTATAAGTTTGAGCAAAACTAAAAAATGAATTATTTCATCTTAGATTTTAAAGTATAACTCTTTCAAGACTCTCATTGCATTACCAACTTTCTGGATGTTAGTTTGTTCAAGAATATTTGTCACCAGTCGTTCGGTGGCAGGACATTTGTCAACTGACGGCCACTAAAAACGATCACAAATCTATTAATCTTACCACATGCTACCATGGTGTACTCATATCCACTAACTGATGTCGGCGTGGTTTTGAAGTCAAGGCTTATTTTGGAAAACGTTTGATATTTATGTGGAACACGTGGGTGATACATCCTTAACATGTCTGATTTATTACGAAACTTCTGACCACCTACACATGATTTGACAAAATTATTGATTCTCTCAAACATATGAGACATATCAAAATGATGACTAATAGTCAAGAAAGTTCTCACTGTACCCTGGTGACTACTAAATTAGCATTAAATTGTGATATGAAAGGTACCTGACATATATGCTGGGACTGCTAACTGTAACTTAACGTTACTTTTCTTATCAAAGGAGAGCAAACGAAATAAAAGTCCATAACAGAGATTGTACTGCTCCAACTGCAACTGAACTGCTTTTGCTGACTCTCTATCATTTAGCAAGCGGTCATGTGACAAGAAATCATATCCTCGTTTAAAGAAAGGAGAAGATTTTTTTCCTTACTGTCTTCATTTACATCAACTGGTAAGTTAAAGTCACGTATAATCTTGTTAATATCATTCATGAGTTTATCTAATTCAACCATGTTGTGTAACAAGATTCTCAATCTTAGACATATGTGGCTTAGAAAAAGTGTACAGCTCAGGAGGAACCGCACTGTGACTAATACAAGGAGCTGTTGTAAGAGTTACTAGGTTCTGGTTTATTAAAGGTAGGTTGTCGAAGTTTAACCATGGATAGAGACACGAGTGTATGGTGTGTATTACCAACTTGTGAAAAATGTTATATGTCATGTAGGGAGCTTTGAGATCTCTTTGAAATGTTTAAAAATCTGCTGAGCTTCCGTATGTAGTGGAGTGTCTTGTCTTGTGAGGGGACATTTGGTAATGATGGCCGTTTATGGAAGATGTTGAGGCTTGTTTGTTTGTTTGAAAACATATCGGGAAATTTCAATGCTCCATTTTCTTAGCATCAGAGCGAGTAACAATTGTATTGGTAAATTCAGAATTCCCAAAACATCATCTGCTGAAAAAGCAACTGGAATTACTAGGACTGTGAATTATTCTCACGGGTGATCTTGATAAGAGATCAGCTCAAATATCTCTGTGTCTTTCTTGTAACTTATTTGGAAAGAATAACTGACAGCCTCGGAAGGAATTTTGCAAACGTGGGGTAGGTGGTTCTTCGTTTGATTCTAAACTTCGAGCTATAGCAGAATGGTCAATAAATGATCAAAAGTGGAATCTTTCAAAAGATCTTTGAATGCAGGCATATTGAAAAAAAGACCAAACAACTCTAATTCTGATACACTGTATCTTTGACATGCAGAAGGAAGAATTTTGTAATAGTACCCTTGTAAATTTCCTTTACCATCAACTTTCTGGGTGATATATGATCCTTTAGCAAATCTAGAAGTACCACAAATGGGAAAATAGTAACTAGTTTATCAATAATATCCTTATCTGATTCAGTGGTACAATATGCTCTTATGAAAAATGGTTCATCATTTTCTGAACTGAAAAATCAATTTGATAGCCATGGCATGTTGAAAGTTCACCATACACGGAAACTGCAATTCTGTTCTCTAGCAACACTGGGGAAAAAAATCATTTTCTCCTTAGAGTCAATACTTTCAGATAGATCAAAATCTTTTGAAACACTTCCTGTTCAGTAATGCTGATTAATTGAGGATATCGATCTAAATGTGAATAATGTTTTGATTGTACTGTTTCAATCATTGCTTGGACGAGGTATCACAATCTACATGAAATGAATCATATGATTTATGATCTCTCAACAAGTCTGAAGCCACATTTTGATGTGCACTTCCATAACACATAAGTTTAGATAATACATGTTCATACTGACAAAAAGACCTACGTTCACTTTGTTTTGTACAATGAACATGAGTTGAACCCTATTATAAATTGACCAAAATTTGAGAAAGACACTTCTCAGTCAGAAAATGATTTGCTTCTAAGACAACTTCACTCGATCCTGTAAAAGAATGCGATTTGCTGGACATGGTTGTATCATGACATCACAAACTGGTCTAAAATAGACCCTCTTTGGTATTTGTCCCTAAAATTCAGAGTTCCACCTATTTCTCTCAGATTGCGATTGCCCAACATCAAATTCAAACCATCTAAATTATCTGAAATCAAAGCACTCAAATTGAAGAGATGACCCTCAATTGAAATCTTAAACTGTGTAATGTGAGATGCATACAGATAATCACCATTACCAACCTTAACAGATATAGTACAATTTGCTTAGGAGAAATAGAAGATAAGTTATGAGAGTTTTGTGAGTTTTGTTCAAATTATGCAGATATGATTGATTTTGTTGCACCATTATGAAACAATATTAACACATTTTTACCACCAGGAAGATGATCTCTAGTATAATTCTTTCCATCGAGATGTAACTAACAAATATTTTGTTTAGTGATGTTTAGCTTCTGATTTATGGAAATCGAATGGCCTATTTTGGAGGCGGCCCCACCGATTGTCCTCAAATGTATCCGTTTGCACTGAATCGTGCAAGTAATTGTGTCTTAAGGACGTCCAGGTTTGGAAACGTTTTACCCTCAATCCACAGTCTTGCTTGCCCATGTAACATTCACCTAAATAAGGATACAAAATTATTAATATCATCTACAGTTGTAGGGTTTTGAAGGCCATGTGATTCTAAATAATCCTAAAATTCTTCCAATGAACAGTCATTGGACCGAATATATATCATAATCATGGATCAGGCGGGAACCTTCCAGTCCAATATAGAAAGGTATATATAATCCATGATGAAACGAGTAATTTGTAATGTAACACATCGCAGAAACAAATTTGAAACGGCTACTTCAAACCAATGGTTGCAAAAACTTGAAATGTCAACATGTGTTTGTTGTTCATGAGAAGCACGGTACGGTAACAGTATTTTAAGGTTGGGCGCCATGTTGTGCTTTCGCGGACAGGGCTGGCCTGACGAGTAACTAGTTAGTGGGTCCGTCCTTTCATGGATTTATAAGTAAAAATATAGATATAAATACTAAGGATGCTGGAGAGATTACACGAGATTAATGTTTGAATGATTAAAGGTTTCCTTCAAAATGTATCTCACAAAGTAATTGATGTTGTCAACTCAAGGTAAGTTCAGAATCACCCGTTCTTCTCTCTTAAAATCAAAATAAAACAAAACTATTAGCAAACTGCTTATGCACTAAAGAGCCTGTTTAAGAGAATGTGTAAAAGTAAGTGGCCCTGACGTTTCGGTCATAGCAGGATCTTCTTCAGAGGCTGAATCATGTTAGATTACTCTTGGGCTATCTCGCGCCAAGCGGTCACATGACTTCCGGAATATGAATATGGATAATGCTAACCGTTAATTAATCAAATTACTTGGAGCTTAAATATGCATGCGTGTTTAAAACATGAAAGTGGGACGGTATTTTCCTCCACAACAATAGCGCCACCATTCACATGTGAATGTCATTTCCTCTAGTTGGTGCGTTGGTTAAAGCTCAGTTGACACACTGATGGTGGATTAAATTCATTTAAAAGTCATCATATATTGTTGGCTAAGTGAACACAATTCAACTGTCACGTGGATGTCCAATAGTATGCCAGAACTGTATCATACATATGGTACATCTCCCAATCCATCCCCACCCCCACCCACCTCAGTAAAAAACAACAGGTTCTAGTTCAACATTACATAGTTCAAATTACAAAAGAAAACTACTGTACTGTGTTAGGGTTTACTCTAGAATTCCATAGAATAAGTGGAGTAAAATGTCATTTTGAGATTCCTTTATATCGTATTTTCAGCATTACCATCCGTCAGTTATTTTAGTTCAAATTTGACCGGGTGTTTTCAACTTTTCTAAGTATACAGTCGAACTGCTGTTGTGCACATCATTGATCATACCTTGATATCACTGAGTTCTGAATGCAACCGCATTACTTGCATTACTGCAAGTCAATGGGCTTATTCTCTAATGAGCATTGAAAAAGCTACCAGTACTGGAATTTCAGTTGGCACAGGTAATAGCCAACATACGGACCCGAACACTCTTTATCATAAACGTTTGATATTTTTACTTGTATTTCATGCATTGCCACCTTTACTTCAACCTGAAGAATTAAGACAATGTGCAACGAAAGTGGTTGACTATAGGAACTAGGTAATTTCCTGTAACATTATGTTACATTGTTTAGACGTATACGACAGATTTTCGCTACGAGTATTCCAGAATTCACACTGAAACATTTACGTGAAAATGGCTTACAGTAACACAATTCATTCTAATGCTGGATATTTAACAAAAGGAACACAATAAACTTGCCCATATTAAGTTCTTGTTCTTTTGAAGGTACGTGTGTATTTCTATTTTCTTTCCGTCTGCTTACAACTGCTATTTTGTGTTGAAGTTGTCGAAATGTAGTGACAGAAAGCTAAGCCAATTAAAGAAGGTTATGTCCCTAAACACATCACCATGTAGTGTTATTCCATCGGAAAAGGGCCTGTTAAATCAACAGAGTAATCACGTACAGTGCTTTTCTGAAAATTTAGGAAATGAAGTGGTACCGGTATTGAGTAAATTCTGAGGTATTACTAAGTTAGTCAGGGTAATGAACTATAAGGGTTACGGAAGGTCCATGTGAACTGTTAAAACCTGTGTTTCATCCAGATTTCAACTTTTTATTGCCATGTTTAGGACAAATATGAACAACTTCCACGGATTTTGGTGTATATGATAAAAATGATCATCTGATAGTTACCAGTCAACTCCCATGTTCGGGAATTGAAGTCAGGCATTTCTTTTAATGTGGCACCGACGTGTGAAATGAAGACACATATCGGTGGTATATAAAACACCCAATACTAAAACAAATTTCAATATTAAGTTATTAAAAAGGTTAAAAGTATGCCGCTATACATCCAATTGGTTTGCAGAATTTTCCTGCAGTTAAAGTTATTGTTTCTTTCCCTTAGTCTGATCATGCCTTCCCTGCGTCATATTTCAGGCTTTACATGACGTGACCTAGTGATACAGCATAAAATCAACAAAATGTTTTGTCCATTTCTGTAATTTTTCAAAGTGACAGCGACAGCTGTCAGTGTAGCAATTTCTTGACGTCACTCATTAATTCGTATGTTGCCAACATTTACGACTCACAAAGAACAATTATTCAAAAACCGTCGATAGATCTGCAAAGGTTCTCATAATTTGATTGAAAATTATTTCACCAGACTTTTAGGGATCCAATTTTACACACCTCATCATTTACACAACAAACATGTTAAGGTACATCATGCACGTACAAGTTTTGATGAGTTTATTTGGATTTGTTGAAGGCGATTTTTCTCTGTATTACTTTGATGTTGATTTGCTAGTTCAAACGGACTGTGAAGGTTAACAATATGTCAATTTTCTGAGGTGTGTACCTTTTTAGATGTATTCCAATTTTTGAAGTAGGAAATTGTGTGTAAATTTAAGCAACACAAAGAATTTAGTAAGCGTTTCTGACATACAACTGGTTGCCTCAATTTTACTTTGGTCACAAAACGTGTCATCTTCAAATGCTATTCCCGAAAACGGTATGCAGGAATTGCTTGCAAACCTTGCCAGTATGATTAGAATTAATCCCCTTTCATCTGTCAAATTTAATGTTCCTCTGAATTACACTTTTAGTTTTCGTTTCAAGTCATATATGTTTTAATTTGATCATTCCTGATAGGATTAATTCGGACTGAATCAACAGAAGAGTTAAATTTACGTGCGATCTCCTTTGAAAATGCTTCTTGCATAAACCGTCTATTCAAAAAGGAAGACAATTTAACAGATGGAAATTGAATTAAAATTGATTGCTATAGTTAAATAAACATTTCAGAAGTATCGCACATTACTGAACAGAGCCAACAAGAGGCTTGGTAAGAGTATATTTACAAAGTTTCCTAACATTGAAATTATTGGAATTTTTCCACCTTTTTCCACCATTTTGCCAACAAATATATCAAACCAATTTCCCCACAAATGCTCAGTAGAATAAATCACGACACGAAAAAAAAAAATTTCAAGTAATTTTGGTTAACAGCGGTCAACGATTGTTCAAAACTATGTTCAATTCAGTGTAGCAATGGTGATGTGCGTTATAGTATACTTAGATCTTTTTGTCGTGCTTCCTTTCGTTTGACATCCTTTGTCTGCGAAAGCCCACCACTTTTGTGTAATATCACATATGTTTCATTAGTGCCTAACGGAAGGAAAGTCAAGTATGCTACGTGGGGAAAAGATATATCTACGTCTTTGGCTTCTCCCTAAGAGCTTGTGATAATGGAGACACTCGAAAGTTAAAGGAGAGTTGCGCATTCCGTTCCGATAATTCCAAATCGCCCTTTGGAGAGCGACTCCATAGGTGAATTGCCAGCATTGTTTGGGAGTGTAGAGAACGTAAAATCGAAACTCATAGAAAATTTTGGCTCGTATTGTTTATGTGCCAAAAATTTATTGTATTTATCAATAAAGAAATTAACATTAAATGTGTTATTACAAGAAGGTACCGAATGTTTTCCTGTAACAAACAAAACAAAAGAAGGGTAGTTAATACCTACATGATTATCGTCTTAATAAATATGCAACCGTCAGTAACAGGAGAGATGAAGTACCGCAAGTAACATGGTATAACGCCGGTTAATATACCTGCATGGACTAGAGAAGTTGCTCTGCTTCATGCTACTGAGACTCAAACATAAATTGCCTTGCAGTTGTTGGGGAACTCAAATCATCACTGCCCATGCCAGTCGTTGCTCTGACCGTAAATACATATTGTACATCTTGCGATATCCTTTCGTCACGTTTTCTGATTCGTATTTTGTTGTCCTCAACGTGCTCGGCGATAACTGGAACTGGATTCTTTGCTTTTTTTAGTCTGAATTTGGTTACCGTATAATAATAACTGGTAATAGGGCCATTACGTTGGGAACACTCAGGTTTATTCCAGAGGAAAACCAAATCGCCATTGTTCTTTATTTCCAACCGGAGATTTGTTGGTTCACCAGTTGATCCTTGAAAACAACACGAGAAAACTAACATTACACTGATAAATTTGGGAATGTACTCGTCAACATATTATTAATTTACTGAATCATGCAAGAAACGATCTGAGTGTGTGATACGTTCGTTAACTTGTATGTGCCGTCCTTTAGGTAAGCGGCTAACCATTTGAATACAACGGTAATATGCTAATAGTGCAGGGGCACATCTTATGGTTTTAAGACAAATATCATCTTTTTCCTATCTTTTGAACTAGCCGTTTACCAAATTTTGGCTTGTTTTGTAGTTCATCCCAACCAATTAACATATCTGCTTAAAAGGGCGACATCTTGCAGAAACCATCACGATTTCTTAACTGGCGGTTATGACTATTATTAAATTTCTTTTGGTGATATCACTATATTATCATACCCTTGTAGTTTCAGTATAATGGAGGGCAGGGACTCAATAGACTGCCAGTTCACTAGCTCGGAACTGGTGTTTAAAGCACGATGGCAGTTTATTTTAAGGCCCCAAATGCGTTTCAGGGCCCCAGCGACGACGGTTAAATCAATCAGCCGGCAAGAATTAATGCCCTTATTTTAGATAATTGATATAATTTGCTTTGTGATAACTTTTCTAACGCATTCGGAGGCATAGTTAGACTATAAATTCAGTCAATATAAGTAATCCTAAACGCAAGGTTTTGCTTCCTTGGCTGAATGCAAAAATCCCCCGACTGAACCATTTCCCCCTACTGACGATCGGGATTGGGGGCCATGCGTCCTATTTTTTTGCAGACGCCACTGAACTATATCGACTTGACTTACTCGATGTAACTGTTTGTATCGACATGGACTTTTGATACGTCCCCGTTTGAGTGTTCAGCCTCAAAGTAAGGTTGTACAGAGAGTTCGCCCTCAAACTCCTTACTGTTTTCGTCCTTGCTACACCATCCTCTACATCAACTACTCTTGGTGTAGCATCCTCTGTCGATGGCACTCCGCCGCATTCAAGGACATCCAAGAGTTGGAAAGAGAGACTTTGACTTAGAACCCTGCACGAGTCCGTGACTCCCTCCACCGACCACGTCACGGTAGTACTTGCATAACCCGCACGTTTTGATGATGATGTATATTCGAGGTCAGTGATAACCAAATCTGACGAAGGTATGTTATAGACACATATAGTAGATTTGACGATTGTTACGGTTCTGTTTATCATCACAATTTCTGCGGTGACAAATTTGTGCAATTTGTTTTCAGTTTCCTACTTTGTTTTAATCTTGTAACCAGGCCCGTAGCCGGGACTTTGGGAGAGAGATAGATAGGGGGGGGGGACCAGCATTCTCATAGAAGCGCAAAACGTGTATTTTCTGTTGTACGTATGATGGTAGCTCAAATGGGAGAGGGAGGGGTGGGGGGGGGCAATAGTCGGGCCTGCTTATGAGTTAGAATACATTATATTTTTAAATATATACGAGCGAGGAAATACTTCAAAGATATATTGACAAAGAAGAATAATTTCAATATTAATTTTGTTTTCATGCGCCTGGTCGGGATATCTGAAAGGATTATCTTTGTATAGCTTAAAACCTAAATGATGTCCTCCGTTCCTACTCTCCAATTGACCTCTCGTCTAAAAACACACACGTTACCTTCACAAGCAGTAGTGACTATTTGTGGAACATTTTCATCTGTGTAATCTCCATTCCTCTCTTGGAGACTGATTGCTACCTCGTATGCCGTACTGTCGGTTAGCTCAGTTAACGAAACAAATGTCTCACTCGTTTCTTCGGTTTTCCATTCACGGTTACCTTCTTGCCGGTAGTATATTTTATAGCGGGTTACTGGACCAGTACCCATGTCGACACTGGGGTCCCAATCTGGCCACGAAACTGTCACACTAGACGACGTTACATCTCGAAATTCCAACGGTTCGGGGTTTGCAAATGACGGTGGCTCTAATAGGTGAAAAAGGAGTAATCGACATTAAATTGTGGAACAATTTTTCTTGTGGTAGTCCATGGATGACTGTTTGCAAAATTTCAGGCATTATATGTGAAAGAAACCGAGAAGTAAGAAAAGACTGCAAAATAGTGTTTTTATAGGTATTTAGGTTTTCAAGGAATTTAGCTTTCAAATGCGGAATCTCTAAAATGCTCCTGGAGGTTAAAATTTATAAATGTAGGGGCCGTAATCGTGCCGGCCTCTACATTTATGCCTAACTGTTAATTTTATGAAGCATTACAAACATTTTATCTAAGGCCATGTCTTTCTGATTGTGGTTATTTTTGTGCTGCATATGAGAAACTGTCCACATGGTCTGTGCGATGGGCCTCAGAGGTTTAAAGGGGATATCTCAAAACAAAATAGCTAAAATTATAAGTGGTATAGAAAGAAAAACTGGACTGATAGTAGTGATATACTTTAACAGTTCAAACAAAGTATCAAATTAATATTTTGTGTAAAAGTCATCATTTGAGACTGCTTTGTAACTTTACAAACACATTTTCTAGCAACATTATAAATGAAAGAAATATGTCCTATATTTGAAGTTAAATGTTAATAAGTTAAGCTATTATCATTGATGTTGAATTCAGGGATGTTTTATTCCTCACAATATCTATCAAAGAAGTGCATTATTAATAGCAGACGTTGCTTTTGAAATGGCGAATAGCCTTATGAAGGGGTAAAGGGTCGAATTCAAAGGGTTTAAGCTTTTAATATGATGTCCACTTGTTTGCAAAGAAGCCCGACATTTGGGCTTCTGTCAATCAATAATGAATGAAAACAAAAACATAGTTAAAATAAATTACCTGCAAGACTAGTAGGGACCATCTGTATGGTACTTTTCTCTGCATATTGTGCCTGTTTATATTTCAGCTTGATCGCTACCGCGTATGTCGTATCTTCGGTTAGGTCAGTTAACCGAACATAGAGACTCTCTGTTTCTTTTCTCTTCCATGTTCTATGACCCTCTTCACGGTACATGATCATGTAACCGGTCACTGGACCAGTCCCAGTGTCCAATATTGGGTCCCATGCTGGCCATGTGACTGTTATCCCAGATGAGGTCACATCTTCAAATTCCAACGGTGTAGGGTTTGCGAACAATGGTGCTCCTAAAAAAAACGAAACGTAAAAAATAATGCACTTAATTCTAAACTATTGTGCATGCTCGTTTGAGTTATAGTTTAACGCACAGGTCTATTTATGTGAAACCGGGGAAATACCGTAAACAAAATCAATTATCAACAGTGAACCAGTACATTAACATGTTTTAAACCGCCATGAAGGGCTGATATTTCAGCATCCTCGAAATGAATGAAAATTTCTTTTCCTCTATGACATATTGGTATCACCATCTTTGACCACTGGGGAGAGGGTAGGGTTCATGCAAACAAAAATCTGATCTTTAGGTTCCTAAAATTTCATACAAGGATCCGTCAAAATAGTAATTCAACAATATGATATACATTTGTGGAACTGAATATTATAAGTATTCTATCCTCTGTTCTTTACTTCATCGCTCATTCCATTTGATAAATATACTCAACACACAGATAATGGTGAACAGCAAATTATGGAGTTATGTAGGGCATCCTATAAGTGTTTGTACAGATACTGTTGGCGTATCTCGGTAGGAATAATATAGAGCTTTGGCGCGACCTTTGTGACACCTTATTACCGATAATTCATAATGATGATGTGATACTATTTTGCTTTGTTGTAAACTCATGACGCAACTATCCACTAGTGGCTCAAAGACCTTTTTTGTTTGTAAAAGTCTATGTTCATACCTGATGTCATGCATGTTTGTTTGTTACTTGGTGTTCCTTCTCCAGAGGGATGGTCTCTGATGACACTTATCCGAAATTTGTAATCAGCATTTTCTCTCAAACCGGTGAATTGATGAGAGAGTTGTCTTCCTTTTGGTATTTCGGTGAATTCTTCTTCTCCTGGTCCTTTTATTTGTATCCTGTACTCAACAATGGGACCGTGACCATGATCGATCGTCTCGTCCCAAGCTGGCCACGTGACGGTTAAACCCGTTGACGTGACGTCAGAACACTCGAGTGGCTCCGACTGGTCATAAGACGGTGGCGCTGGAATAAAACGTTAACATTTGATTGTGTTTATCTTGTTTCGCTTCTTTTTTGATACTAGACGTTGTTTATTTATTGCAAGATATTTGAAGGAATATTGCGTTAACAGGGAATGTAAAACTTAGAGGGTATCGCAAGGTGAAAATCTACTGCTTGCCTTTTTCGGCAAGTACATTATAATAGCTGAAGAAAAAAATTAAACTAAACCTTTGGCTCAGTTTGCAATGTTGGTATCATGATTTCAAACGTTGCCCGGGAGTTACGTGACACAACATAAAGAACATTTGTTTGATAAAATTAACGTTCACCGCCACCGAATATCCCGGCTTGTGACGGTGAATTAAGGTGCAAAAATGTGATTCCGTCAAAAAATCGCGAAACCGTAACACAATCATTAGTTAATTATCAAGAGTGTCACTAAGAACCTGAAGGGATTCCTGTCGACTCGTAATTTAATTAAAATAAGGAAACTGCTTTTCACATTTACTCACTCTTAATGGAATCCGATATTTAGTAAATACACTTACGTACAAGTTTTGTTACAGTATTGTGGGCAAAATAATTCACTTAAGATTTAGAAGTAGGCCGTAACAATAAATTATAACCTTACAATAATGCATGATAATATATTAAAATCAAACGTATCATCTGTAACTGTAAGATTTTTTGTACTCGTTAGCTTATAATCACATGTACGTACAGTCGGTGGTGAGGAAGGGGGTTTAATGAACTTGAATGTAATTGTGATGCTTTCCTTACTTTGGTAACAAGGTAAACTAGAGTCTAGACAGAATGCTTCGTCAGTTGTTTCCGGTGGACAAACATGTTGCGATATTTCTCCACTACATGGTGCTTCCTGTGGCATCCAGATACGACCGATGCCACGGTGCCTAAACTTTGAGGGATGGCGTCCTCCTTTGAAGAAAGATGTCGGCATTTGGAAGACGAAGACTCTTTGATTAGCCCAAGGAGGAGGACTGCCCTGATGGAGGTCTCCTTCACCAACTAAGGCGAGTCGCCCTCCGTAAAATGAATTCTGCATTGCACATGCTATCAAAGGGATAGAAAGAGGGAAACACATTCATCACGTTAATCTCATCATTGATTGTCACGTCTACTATAACCACTGAACACTATACGAAAGTTGGGAAATAATTCCAGATATTGTGTCGTTGGAAAGTGGGTTTAAAATGAAGTCTCACAATATATATCATATGTATAGTCAATAGTATATATCAATAGTATATCATATGTACGTTGCGACTCTATGACGTCGGAATTACACCTTGAACACCTTGCAGCCTTGCAGATAGTATTCTATCTCGGATGTTTGACTCTATACTTGCGGACCTTTTACCACCCCCACCCCACCCCGACACCGCTCGCATGGGTGAGGAATTATGTAACGTCCAATGATTGCAGATCATCTAATAGTTATAGATATCTGAAGTTGTTACTATTTTTACAACTCACTCGTGTTACGATACCCCGTAATGCCATACGTATATAAACTCCGGGATTTCTATAATATAGCATTCATGCAAAACTGTCTTTAGTTACCACACTAAAGATATAGAATTAACAACCTTTTAATTGAAAACAAATTTATGAACTTTAACTCTGAAAATGGAGAAAGGAAACAGCAGCAAAGAAAAATGTAAAAGGTTAGAGAATATGAAGGACGGTACTAACCTTGAAAGAATAGTCAGGACTGTAGTTTCAATATCAACTTTGATTATTAATACTCAAGGAAAATAATATTCCACCTTCACAGTTATATCTCCGTGAAAAAAAAAAGTAAGTCGCAGTTTCGCGGTTGAAATCATTCATATTTATTTAGGCTAAAGTTGCTAATATCTGTTTTAACCAAATCGGAAATGAAACTTAAAACATGTTTCGAAATTTAACGTCATATGTGTTAATAGTTAGATTTTTAGGCCTACCTACGCAGGCGTTTAATTAAGCTGTGATTAGGTTCTTCGTTTCGGAAACATCTACATATTGTGGTGAGGGTATGCTAAGTAGAAATCGAAGTGTGCAGATGAACGGGTTGTGAACGTGTTGTCATTGTTGTGGCGTGTTCTGAATCACACATAGTTTTAGCTGTCATTCAGAAGTTTGTTTTCTGGCAAGGGTTCGCTGTATAGAACAAATGGAGACTAGCATTATAAAACACACCACTATCTGAATATTGAGCAATATAAAATCGACTTATACCCTAAATTAATCGTGTTCCGCATTTGGGTGTTGTCAGAAATGTGGCATCGATAAATTTAATGACCAATTTTTAAGTTTTGATTTTGACTAGCGACTGCAAAACAGGTCCCTTGTTATCAGTGTCGTACGGTAAGGCTATATATGCTGTTACACGTTTAGGTCTAACATTAGGAACATGGTTTAACCTTAGTGTACACGTCTTTCGTTTTGGAAGTGATATATTATGAAAATTAATGCAACAAATTATCGCCAATCCCCAGTTTATTTATTAATATTTATATTCTGTTGGCAGCGAGCCTCAGACATGGCTCTAGCCAAGAACGTTTCCAACGATAATGTCATATATGGCGTAGGTACATTCCAAATCACTAGATAACCTGCACTTAATATAAATCTACGTTATGTTTACTGCAAAATACAATGCTATTGTGGAAAGTCCATACGACATTACAAATTCTAACTTAATATCCAGACTTCTGCGCATACCGTTATCATTGGCCTAAACGATCGATATATCAGATTTAGGGGCTACGAAAGAGAATAAGTTCCAGTTCGGTTTTAGCCTGTAGATCTTGTTTTATTTTAAGGATATAATGACGAAATGTGTTCCACGTACGAATATGATTCGGTTACCGCAAGCGTTCTAATGCGACATGAGACTAGTTTCAACTTATTCATCCTACCTCATTACATTGTTAATGATTAAGCAGTCTTGCACAACACTCCGTACACACCCTTATTTTAAAATTTAGTACGGTAGGCTAGTCTCTCGTCAGTACGCTACCTCACTATAACATATTATGGA